>JAQFYE010000005.1:0-110779 GCA_034694305.1 Protaphorura glebata
TATCATTCAAAATACAAAATACACAAAATACTGTATTTAAAATACAATTTTGACTGTATTTAAAATACTGTATTTTCCAAATACAAGTATTTTGCCCATCTATGAAAAAAACACTGCTTTAAATGTTTTACAACTAAAGCTGGCTGGCGGTCCTTATGCCAAATGGAACTAGTGACTGGCACACATTCTCGGGCAAGGAATAGGCTGATGTTCAAAAATGCTTCAAAGCAAATGTCAACTAATGGTAGGGGAACTTTTGGATCACTTTAATTGACGTAAAAGGAGAACCAAAACCGTTTCGGACCAAATGAAATATCGGTGTCTTCCAATCTTGAACAAATAAAATAAAAAATTGAACAAAATTCTTAATTATGTGTGACGCGGTGTAGCGAAGAGCAGTAACACCAGCAAACTCATTTTGATATGGACGGTTCAGAAATGCTCAATATCTACTCTATGAAAATTTTCAGAAAGTCGATAAAAATTTGAGGTCACTAAAAATCCGAAAGCAATAAGACATATTCATTTCACCAATAATTGTATCGATTTTCAAATTCCTCTCCAACTGGATTTTATGCAGGAAAATGAGTAAGTTGTAGATATCCATAAAGTGGCCTTGGAAATGTTTTTTTTTAAAGTGAATTTTATGAAATAGCCTTTTCTTTTCAAAAAAGTGAGATATACATTTTATGAAATATCCTTGGAAGTGGTATTTTCGGAAAAAAATGAGACATCGGACATCCTATGAAGTAGCCTTCGAAATTGAACATGTGAGATAAACATTTTATGAACTAGCCTTGGAAATGACCTTTTGGAAAATGTGAAATATTATTATATATTTCATGAAGTAGCCTTGGATTTGGAAATAGCTTTTTTTGGAGAAAGTGGTATTTTTGAACAAGGTTTGGAAATACATTCTATGAAATAATCTTGAAGATGGATTTTTTAAAGCGTGATTTACTTTTTATGAAGCAATCTTAAATTTCTTTTTGGAAAAAGTGGAAGATCAATTGACTTCTAGTCCGGAATATATCACATTTTGACTCTGTGTCTGTACTGCGTGAAATGCGAGACATGTGAATTAGTAATAACCCACCCACGACGACGACGCGGTAAATGATTATAATATTGCGAACACACAGCTGTAATAAAATTGTAATTATTTTATTAAAAATTTAAATAAATTAACCAAACATCAAAGGGTTTAGCATTAGGTACATTTACAGATCCAATAATTTGGCCCACAGCTAGCAAGACTTGTATTCGTAGTACCTGAAGTCACAACGATAAACATGCTTCGTATTTAATGTTTCTCTACTCGTTAGAAATTACTAATCTAAAAAATTTCAGATGCAATTCACCAGAGTTTGGAAGTAATTCAATTCATTCCAAAATTAAGTAATCCAGATCCATACGGGTAATTCTATTCCTTAACATAGTGCTGAATATTACCAGGTTAGATCTTCCCTGATTGAAAAATTTAAAATAGACATTGCTGGGTGCATTGTAGTAATTGCCGATTTATAGGAATCATTTGAAGAATTTAAAATATCTTCTTACGGTGTTGTACAAATGAAAAATTTACGAAACAGGTAGATTTTGAATTGGTTGATTCAAAGTTTAATTCAAATAAAATAAAAAACAAGACATTCCATGAATAACCAATCCATGCCACAGCCATTCGAGATTTCCAACTGTAATTGAGAAATAAATACCTTAGGATTACGGTTTTTCTTTGGGTAACAGATGCTGAAAATCTTATAATATATTTACAAACACAAATCGGGATCGCTTTATGTTCTTTGTACAGGACAGAGTACAATGATTATATTAAGCGAAAATACAAACTATCCGATGATTATGCCAGGACAAATTAAGGAGCACCTATAGAAAAAACAATAAACCACTCAGACACGAAATCATTTTCCACTCGGACGTGTACTTAATCTTTAGTACATGCACTAATTAAATTAAATGCTAAAAACGAGGAATAACATTTCCCACTCACAAGTCTTTTCCTGTTTCGATCAATAATAAAAAATAATAATCAATTATTCTTATGAACCATCTTGACATACAACACGACTTAAGAACAATAAACTAACACAGAGTAGGAGTAATGGAACTCCTTGATTAGATCTTTCTTGACTCATTTCCTAGTGTTACATCATGGGGTTTTTACTACCATCTAGAGGTAAGACCGTGATGAAAACATGATTAGAATAATTACAATCACTTCATATCTAAATCTGGTTCTTCCTTGCACTCAACATGCAATTGATCTTGACAAGCGGCCTGGAAATTTAAAAAGAAATTTTTCAATTAAATAATCAAAGGAGGGAAATCATTTTACACGTTGGATAATTTTGACCTTACTGACTACTTCCTAGTATACTGATATTATTTTTAAAGACTACTGGCACGACTTTAAGCCAATTGAACACCATTGTAATTGCATTCTGACTGACAATTCTTCATTTTAATTTGACGAACAATTTTTTAAACGTTGGTATATAGAGCTCCTGGCAAAAATATATTTTGAAACATTATCATCAGGCGTCACCACGGAACTATAAAAAATCATAAATCGACCTCAGGCATGTTTCACAGCTCTCATCGAAAATTATCATTTTTTTAATGAAATTAAAAGTGAAATTGGAATGCGACAAACCTTCGTTAAACTTGAAACCATTTGAATTTATCTAACGGAAAATCCAGGGCCAAAATTACTCTTTTATCTCCAAATTCTACGTATATGAAATCGTCATATAGAATCTTACCTGATGAAGAGGCCAGTCTTTCTTTTGGCAAAATGAAGAGCAATAGTGTACTACATGACAACCAGAACACTCTAAACTACCGTCTCGTCCGCAATTCTCACACTGGAAAATAATAAAAATTCATTAGATTTAATTCTCAAAACTTGAGAATTGGTATACAAGTACCAGGGTTGCACCAAGTAACTATTGAGCCTTTCTGGGGCCCAAAATTATTCACAGCCAGGCTCCACTACTCGATGCATCGTCCCTAGAGCTAGTTAGGTTTGGATTACCTTCGACAATGAAGTTGAGTTAGACTGCATCGGTTTGAAACTGTCGGGATCTAAAACTTCAATTGAATAAGTTTGAATCCGATTTGAATCAAAAATACGGAGTATTTGTGGGTGTCCAACAACAGGATTCTGTACGAGAGTTGTCTGAACCGAATTTTGTAATTGAGATCTGAGACTGTCCATCTCTTGATTTGTCCTCTCCCTCATTTCTTGAACGATAGCCTTGAGCGAAGCTGAAGCTGTGGAAAGACTATCTACAGCCTGTTTTGAAAATAGATATCAAATATAATTTATAGATTTGTACGATTTGCTCAACAAAAATTATTTCGCGGTAACACTTACATCTTCAACCACTTTCCATGCTTCTTGTGTGCAAGATGGGAGACTTATATTATTAATCTTCAAAAGTGCTTGGGTCAGCGGATTCATGGCTGTGACGACTCCAAGCGGCGTGATAGGTGTTCCAATATCAGAGGACTCATCCGTCGTAGAATCCTTAGAAGTAAGTCGTTCCAGTTTCGTTCCTTTCACGTGATCATTCGCATTCTGACCCTTCCGTTTTCGTTGGTATGGCGTGAAAGGTCGAATAGGACCCGTCTAGAATTGAAGACAATCATCAAAATCAGTAAATCTACATTTGCAATCTGTTTTCAAAGCTCCAGCGGACTTAAATGTCCGAGCAGGGTCATGGATCAACAAGGTTCTCGTAGAAAAAGTGTGTTTGAATTTAGCTCTACGTTATACTGCTGTATTAATATCGGAATTCATATTTCGTACAGCTCGTGATTGTTCTCAGTTTTTTAAAGCTAAAAGGTTGAGATGCTACGGACAGTGATATCCCTCTTCGATCGGATTGTATGGCATATCTTAAAAATTTTGTCCAGGTAAGCAGATCGTCGGATAACATGTAAAAAAATACTTACCGCCGTCGCATCATCGACACAATTGGAGCAGATACAGCTTGAAGCATGAGGGACCAAATGACTTTTGTCAATGAGAGTTTGAAGGGTTCTACCCCCAAACCGAATACTTCGTTTCCAATCTTTACTATTCCCACGACCACAGAGAGCTTCAAATTCCGTTGGAGTGTACCACTCATTGGCAAATTTGATACATTTTCCTTTGTTCCCCGACCCAAATTTCCCTTTGTACAACTCCGCGTTCGTGTCTTTACAACGGACTGGAAGAATGGAGGCTGCGACGGCTTCTTCCCAAGTCACATGGGAATTATTGGACTGGGAGGTTGTTGGTGGACTTGGAATCAATTCTTGCTGAATGTTGCTGTGCTCTTGCTCGTGTCCCAAGTGAGCGTCTGAAGGAAGTGTCACGGAGATCGTGGCCCCGTTCTGGAATAAGGTCAATCAACCACTTGATAAACATTGCATTTTTAAATCCAGTGACCCACAAAACAATTTTTAACATTTCTCTAGAATTCGGATCCATAACGTTATTGATTGCTCAATTCCTAAAGTAGCCTTAACATGAACTCCATGACCGATTTAAAAAATTTGTCGGCAACAAATGATTACTCACATTGGCGTCATCCGCATCCGTTTGACTTAAGACGGTGTACGGAGTGAGGGATCCGACGACAGGAATGGTGATGAGTCTGGTAGTTGACCTACCACTCTCGTGATGATGAGAACGGTGTAATTGTTGGTGATGACCCGAGGCTAAATTTAGTCGAACCGTCGTCGTCCCGTTCTCATCCTGAACTTCTCGACATTGTCCATGAACATCCGACTCCAGCAACGGTTCGACCTCCTCAACCTCTTGGACTTGAAGTTGATGACCACCACCGCCGTGACCCATGTCACTCGTGAGAACTTCCTCAGATAGCACGCGATAAGTCGTCAACCTGTTGAAAAGGAAATGAAACAATTATTAAAAGAGGTAAGAAATATTTTAGTGAATTATAAGTAAACCCCTCCCCCGTGACCAGTGACCACCTGTCCGAACCGTTACCATTTAAGTCGTGATCAATACATTAGTCGGATGTGCTTGCCAGTCAATGCTGACATGCTAACGAAAATACATCCGCCGGATTAAGAATTATTACGGCTATCGGCTACTGAGTCCTAATTTAGTTAATACGGACTTAATTATTATACAACCCTGAAATTATGAACAATTACACACAAATAATTAAACGAACCAAGAACTTTCAAAAGAAATGTGGATATGAGATTTCTTACATTACATAAGCCCTCCCTATTTACAAGTGACTATCACATCCATTCCACAACTCTTAAGGGCATACCTTTAAATTCTGCTACCTTTTTTCACTATCCATCCCAATGCTCAACCACAAAGTACACCGAACATAAAAATAAGATGATCTGTCAAACTCTTTGGCAAGGACTGTAGAAAAATTCTGAAGCACGAATATTTTGACCGTACCTCACCGCTTTCAGAATTTTGGCAAATTATGGCATTTGTAGAATCTGTACCCCTAATTTCCTAAATAAAGCAAAACATATGAGAGATGAATCAGTAAAAAGTCTTAAGCGATATTGGATTGTTTAGGCTCGAGGTCTTTAACGTTAAGTTAATTATTTTGTAAGCTTTCTCATTTTGATGACCATGAGTCGAGTGGTTTCCGAACTTCAGTAACTTTTATAAATGTAACATGTCCCTGTTTGACGCGACCAAAATATGTCTTGTGGTGCAGGTTCAAAAACTGCACACCACGGCCACAAATCATGGATTGGACAAAATAAACTGATAAAGAAATGGAGATACACAAAATATTTAGCCCGAGAGATCTGATTGTCTGAGATAAATATATTCTTTTAGCAATGTGACGATTCAAACGAAGGCGACAACGGCAATATTCTCTTTATATGGAATGGGAGTTACTCCCACACATATGGAGTTGAAACTAGACAATTCTCATAAAACACCTTAATACACAGTCGGATATTTCTTACTGAAATTGAAAACATCTGCGTAATTTTCTTTATTTAGTCATCAATATATGAAAATGAATGACGCACCTATCATAACATCTTTCTTACGTTTCGTTCGGGCGTGGGTCATTGATCGCTCTAAAAAATATACGAATTCCATGATGATGACAGATATTATTTGATACCTTAGAAACTCCGGAGACGACCGGAAATATAAAAACCTTAATCGACAGACCAGGCGCCGTCTGCCTTTCAATCAGGAAAAAAATTATATTGAAAACGTACGCCGTCGCACCCAAAAGGTTCAGAAAAATATTCCACTATTTTCTGCACGTTAATGTTGAATGGTAAGTCTCATCAATTTACTTATTTGTTACGTCGAGGTTTTTTCCTACTACTAGGGGTAACTTCCGTAGGTCCCTAATGGAAAACAACACACTCTCTACGAAAATGTGGCTACAATGTTTGACCATGCCTTACGGCGAATGTCAATTAATGTGTACTTTTTACTTTGATTAGGCTACTGAGTTCGAATTTTAGCAAAAGTAAAACATTGAATTTTCCAGTTTAGCCATTGTTTTGTTATGGAGAATTCCGGATTTCGGGAGGTATTATGCTCAAGGTGATTCGAATTTGGATGGTATTGAAGAAAATGAAAATAGCCCGGACATTATAACAAACTCGAGTTTTATCAAAACCTAGGCTTCGGAGATTTGTAAAGTAGACTCAGATTCGACTATTTCGTGGAGTTAATTCGGACTTCCTTAGGAAAGAAAATCTATCTCCGATTCATGGATATTTTTGTTGAAATAGCCCAGACATTCAGAACTATTGTACAGCATATTCCAATTTAGGTTTTACAATGAAGACAATCTGGCTACTTGCTACAATAAAAGTCTAATTTGGTATATATTGAAGATATAAACCGGACTTTCGGAGGTATACACATTAGTTCTGGAGTTTGCTTTTTTTTTGACGAAACTCAACAGATTCGAATTTGGTCAATTTATGAAGGTGCACACCTGACTCAAAGGTGGTTGCTGCGTATATTTCGTCTGCTTATTCACTACAGGGGTCCTTCGGAGTTCAATTTCAGACCCTCTCCGAGCATATTCCCCATTATTGTAAAAACAAAGAATAAAATCTATACTTTAAAAAAAAAATAATAATGCTGATATTCAGATATGTTGACTAACCTGTGACCTTGATTTTCTTCCTCCTCCTCTCCATCTTCTCCACCGTTGGGGTCACCAGTGATGGTGGTGATTTGGACTTCATGGTGTTGGTGTTGATGTTGTTGATGGTCCAACTCTTGTTCATTGTCCGGATCCCCCGGGGGTGGTGAAGACGTGAGGGCATGGCAATGAATGAGACGATGGACGCTCAAGTGTGTCCCGTCACTGTTATGAATTCCAGTCGTCGTGGGTGTTGACGTGACCGGGGGAGAAGCCACTGCGACGGAGGCAGGTGAAATGGTTGCCGTGGGAACGACGACGACGGCGGGACCCGCCGCAACACCCCCTTCCTCACTTTCTTCTGACTCCTCCGGGTCACCACAATCACCCCCTGGTACAATGACCTCTTGGACCAAGAAATGTTCCTCGGGAGGTTCCCCAGGACGCCGGACAACACTCACACTCACATTGACATTCGTAAGTTGGACGACCCCTGGGTTCTCAACCTCATAGTTCCTCAGGTGTTGTTGATGTTGATGTTGACTTTGTTGATATTGTGATGAGGTCGTGGTCGTGGTCGTGTTAGTTGTTTGGTGGTGCTGATTGTGTGAAGATATCTGGGACAATCGTGTCCTTGGCAGCGACGAGAGTTGACGAGACTCTTCAATCCCTACTATTTTAACTCCGGACCGTTCCGACATTTTTCGGAACAATCACGCACCCAAACGACCCAGTGAGTGTCCGAAGGTCTAGCTCTGAATACGATTGGATAGGATGACGAAGACTCGGTCCGTCACTCGAGACGCGATCACGGATTCCTTCAACTCAGGACTTACCATCCGATTCAACCACCATTTTCACTCGGCCAAAGACGGTGGGAGGGGTAGGGGTACCTCTTGACTCTCAGATTCTCCCGATACGGCTCAAACATACCTTTTCCATCAACTTTCCTCAACGCACGACCTATGTTCAGGACATCCATTCAATCACAGTCTCAATTCACCCGTCATCACTCTTGTCCAATATAATCTCTTTTCGGAAATCCTAATTTTTTTTGTTTGATTTATCAATTTAGGAATTAGGTACAACTATCTACTATGAAACTGTCGATTTAGCGCAATTGCCTTATTGGATTAAAAAACCCAGAGACTAAATTGCCCTTAATATTCACTTGTGTACATTATTTATTTAGTTTCAATATTATTAAAAACACCACTAAACAAGAATGTACAACTCACTCAGCCAAAGCGTAAATGAAAAGGGTATTTGTTCATGGATGAATGGACCCTTTTCATATTTATACCATACTTTAAGAAGGAAACTCATTTAAATATACACCATATCCCTTACTTGGAACAAAAAATAATAGGGTCCATCGGCCTTCTCCTGGGGCTAAGATGAAATGAGAAATTTGAACTCTAATCCACTTTGATTTCTCATTCATTGAAATTACGGACAAATTCTAATTCTATACAATTGCCCATTGCCCAAAATCTTCTAGCTCAAGCATGATATGATTGATAGTTTCGCGTATAAATGGTGTCTTCGATCATGGTCTAAATACCCAATCTGGTTGCATCGCATGGAATCAAATTCTGACATATAGTAATTAAGGACCAGAATTTTATGCCGATTGCTTATTCTGTTTCCTGTACACACCTGGTAAGTGGTAACTGGTAACCCATCTGGGATTCTTTACTCGCTGAAGCCGAAAGACAAAACATTTCTCTTGAAAACCCTGAACATATAGGGTGTCCGTGCGTTGATAACATACTAGAAATGAGAGAACAGTTTGTAATGTTACCAGGACGCCATTGGTAGATGTGGCCACACTACCATTGTACTGAAAAGCTTTTGAGCTTCAAAGAGTCGCATCCTGAGTGTACAAGATGGTGCGAGGGGAGAAAATACGCCGATCCAAACTTTGAGCTTGAATTTACACACATTATACAAGTTGTTGTTGCGAACCACGAATTTTCTTAAGAGTTAACCTTAGTCTTGGAATGTGCTGAAAAACTATTTTCATTTTAAGGTTACTGCATATTCTTCAATGGGTCATCTTTCACGATTAAAAATAAAAAAAACATATTAAATGAATTCGCCGAAGGAAATCGCTTTTAGTTTAACTTTTAGTCTTTGGGTTACTTTCCACTAGTAAGATGAAAAATACTGGAGCGGAGACAAACCTATTTAATGGAACCTGTATGCATTGTCAGTCCAATGGAAGAAATCTTATACGGACACCTGTACCACTATTTTCCGACAAAATTAATGCAGTCATTGACATTGGCTTTATCCGAGATTGAAATTGTGCAGAGAATGGGAAAAATTGGAATACAAAATCCCATAGTTTCTTCTAGAAAACAATCGTACAAGGGATGCACTTAGCGAAAAAAAAGGACGTCTATATAAAGTATAATTTTAATATGTATAATAAAAAAATACTTCATTTGTGCAGCCGACTTTTAACTTTTCTTCATGTCAGAGGATCCCAATTGGCATGAAAAATACTATGGCTAACAAATAATAGATATGTATATAATAGTAGATAACGGACATTAGACAATAGAGCCTATAAGTGTAGGGCGACTAGTGATAAGTGAAAGTCGACTTTCTCTAAACGGGTCGAACTAAATTTTAAAAAATGCTTGAAAATATAGCAAGAAAGATATCATCGGTGCATTGCTCGGAAATACTTATTTTTCATGTTTTAGTCAAAGCTTTAAGTTTCGACTTTTGGGGGTCTTGTGACAATTTTTACTTGGGCGCTTGTCAGAGCTGTCACGCGCATCAGAACCCTTCAAAAGATTAGCTACTATGGCGGTAGTTAATAGTTAATTTTTTCTTGTAGCTGAAACCTTAGAGCTTACTCGAGAATCATCAACTCTCGACCATGTTGTCATCTTAATGTGAAGTGCTTCGATTCGGCGATATAAAATTGGTGGAGCCCACGATTTTAATATGCATGCTTATACCGACTATATGTTTATTTACAATTAATTACATTTCAAGAAATTATATTTAATGCTTATGAAATCATCCGAAGAATTTTTCTTGTATATCCCTAAAACATATAAACGTTTCCGAGAATCTACTCCTAGTAGGAAATTACCGGGATTCTATAATGAATCCGTTAATGACGTTCATCCTTTGGTCGTAGACCCAACTAGAGGTGGTATTATTTTGAAATGCATTTATCCTCGATACAGAATAAAATAATTTAAAAAATATTGACTCTCGTAAACTGTTCCAAAAATATTTCAGTGACTAGTCGTCGGTGGCATGGTTGAAAAAATTTATTCGGAATACAAACTTTTCATATTTAATTTCACATTGTATAAACCAAATCAACAAAATATTTCGCCCAAAAAATACAATTTAATAGATCATCAGAGGTATGAGGAGGCATGCACTTCTTCCACAAATACCTTCGGAGTTTGTCACTATTCTTCCTTTAATTTATTTTTTATAATTTAATAATTTCGTTTAATTTTATTATTAAACCTTCTGTGTTTTTGGGTGTTTTGAGAAGCGTGTCTGGAATCCACTTTACTTTAGGTATGAGCACTCTCCCTCATGCTTCATGAACCGGTCCAATTTGGTCAGCAGCTCTGAGAATAAAAAATTATATTTTAAAAAAGTACAAACTAAGTCGGGTTATACGAAATGTTTTACTGCCCGAATTTCCGAATCGTCATTCAAAAATTCAAGATTTCAGTGAAAATGTATGCCAGTATCGAGTCACCCCTTTGGTTCGTGCACAAGGACTGGCTGGTGCACATTATAAATACGTGACCCCGTAGGTGGTCGGCTATCACATGAGGTCGCATGGGATAGGTTTAACGTACCCTCGAAATACAATATTGACTTACCCCTGCTGCATTTTGACATACACATGATGTGACACAAATTGATTGTCCATCCATTCTTGTGACACCAGTAAGGAAGATATTTGCACTTGATCCTTTTCTTGCCAGTCGGGTCATCTCTGGTAATTCCCTCCTCATCCTCATATTTCCCATAAAAGTATTCTTCTCTTGAGCATTTGTTCCAGTCCGCAATCGTGCAATTTCCTCCCCAGTCTGTCCGAATTTTCAATTCTTCAGAGGACAGAGAATCCGAACTTGTTCTTCCAGTATAATTCGTATTGGTAGGAATTACTTTCCTTATTGATCTAATGGTGAAATTATTGTCTCTTTCATGAGTGTCATGAATGTCCGGCATTGGTGTCGTCTCTCTTTCCGTATTGTTGCTAGGATTTACTTTTTTTTCTGATCTGATGGTGAAATTATTGTCTCTTTCATGAGTATCGTGAATATCTGGCATTGGCGTCGTCTCTTTTTCCGTATTGCTGCTAAGATTTACTTTCTTCATTGATCTAATGGTGAAATTATTGTCTCTTTCATGAGTATCGTGAATATCTGGCATTGGCGTCGTCTCTTTTTCTGTACTGTTGCTAAGATTTACTTTCTTCATTGATCTAATGGTGAAATTATTGTCTCTTTCATGAGTATCATGAATGTCCGGCATTGTTGTCGTCTCTCTTTCGGTATTATTATTATGATTCTTTCCAGTTTTCGCCAAAGTTTGAACAGGCTGACCTTGTCCAACATCAAGACCAGAATTCGTCTCAAGGGCCGCAGTCAGGAGTGGAGTCAGCAATAGGAACAGAATTTGGAAACTTAGAATCCAATTACTCACAACACCCATCTCGATAAGTCAAAAGTTAATTCGGACAATGTGCTCTATCTATTTCGCCTGTACTACTAACTACTCTGACTACAAATGATTTCAATAAATAAAAAGCAGAACTGGTGGTAGCCGGATCGAATTCCTTCATTTGACATCGGACGCATTACAGATTGACTTTTGTGTAAAACTACAATTAGCTACATAGCAGTCACGCGATTGCAATAATGTAAAGTTTCAATTCGCCCGACTGTTCATCCTTTTTACAAAAAATTGCGTGGTTGACGGAAGGCAGGATGACGAATTCAATGAATTTCCGGTTGTCCGTAGATGCTCAACAATGCAATGTGTTAAAGCAACAAAAAGTTGACAAAAAGTCTACTCAAGAATGCATTTTATTGCCAACAATAGTGGTCAGTGCATCTGAGAGTGATTTGTATTGTCTGGCATGTGAAAGAGTGATTTATCTCGGCCATCAGTTCAACATAAAATTAAATCAAAATTTTTATTTTTTTATTCTTATCAACGAAAGCGCATGCGACAAATTCATTCCATACACGAAGAAAAAATTGTTGCATGCATTTCATCTCAAGGATATTCGATGGTATTGAGAATTTTTCACTGCGTGATATTCTCGAGTCCGATATTAAGTCGTGAATTGAATCTGATAACATGAGATTTCATGCATCAAATATTTTAAAATTACGTACTCCGGGATTATTTCAAGTGAGCTACGCGATTCATCAAATTTGGTAGCACTAGGAGACAAATATGCTTGAATAAAATGTAAACAAAAACGAATTAAATTCTATTAAGTTTTTTTTGAAATTTTTAATCCAAAAAATCGACGAGAGAAAAAAGTAAATATTCCTTACATGTATCTACACTTATTTTAAGTACATACGTTTTACTTAACATTATCATTCTTAATTAACCTGGAGCCTTAACTAATTAAGTGGAGTACACGCGGCCGTCCCTGGGTGTCCTCATTACTCATTGTCAGTTTTCAGTATCGTAGTCGTAGAATTAGTAGTTAGTGACTAGAAAGTACATAACGACGCTTAAAAGCGAGTAACAGACAGGAAGTAATTTTTTGGTGAGTGAGGAACAAATATTAATATTAATATGAATTATAATTATACTTAAATAATATCTTGAATTTTAAATACACTCATATAATTGTGTTCTTGCAACTAGACCGTGTGCTCGCGATTTAGTCAATAAGTCGTGATAAAATCTTAGGACCGATTATATAATGAGAGTAATAAGTATAATGTGTTTTCAAAAATTAGGTACTAAATTATTTAATTTTTTGGTTCAACATTTTAATCACTCAACATTTAGTTTTAAAGGAGGGTAATTTTATATTAGTATATAATATAACGGCTGGGTTGTTAAAGTCACGATCATTCACTCAATCAGTCTGCCATTCTCGTTTCTCACCTAAACCTACCACTACTACTTCGCAATTTACCAAGTCATTTCAGAATTCAAAATAACCAATTACACATGTAAATAGTCGTATCAAGTAGCCAGATTAATAAAAAAAAATCGAGGATTAAATTATCACGGAATTATTCAGAAAAAAAGATGCCAGTATAACCAGGTGAATGTTACAACTAATGGTTCTGGAATGTCAAGGGTAATATTTGCTGGAAAAATTTGTCGGAAATATTAAGTACGATGATTTCTTGGTACAGTTCTGAAAATTTTCAGAAACGAAATAAAATAATGAGATCTCCTAAAACAAAATATTCGAATCCAACTAACTCCAGATTGTCTACGAATCTAATTGTTGTTAACACCTGTCTGAAAATGATAGTCCCCTGAACCAGAAATAAACAGCGATTTACTTCAACAACGGTTCAGTCCTTGACCATCGCGTGTTGTAAATAAGGTCAAAAGGTCAAAAAAAGATAGCAATGGTCTTGTATTGTTAATTTTGAATTTGTATGGCACATTTCAATGTCAGGCGTCTCTGCTTGTTGGGGGAGAAACATTAGGTAAGGCTTGAAGTTACTATATAGGGTAAGGTGAACTAATACGCCCCAGTTTGGAGACGTGTGCTAATTAGTCCCATCCGGCATTTGTAGGCGTGCTTTTGAAGTCGCTTATTCATGTAGTTAACGGGTGGGGCTAATTAGCACACTCGCTCGAAAGTAGGAGGTTTCAGCCTACTTTACCCTTTGGAACAAAAAACAAGGCAAGTGCAAACTTTGCAATTTTCATGAATTCTCAACGATTTGTGAGACCAGAAAATATTAAACGTCACGTTAAGTTCAAGTTGAGGAAAAAATACCAGACTCTAGAATTATTCAGTTTTCTAAGGGGATTGGAGGAATGTTTGGTTTTTGGTATATCTAAAAGCGAATATACTTTAATGGCTAAAGTTTGCATAAGGACATTTACATTTACACAATGTAATATAGTTAATAGTTCGACTATAAGATGAACGTATCAGGTTATTTGAACCTTTTGAATTTTTCTTTCAATGTTTTCTTACTCCCGAGGCTAATTGAAAATGTGGAGTGGAGGTTTTGTTGGAAAGATTGGTTAGACTCCCTACAAATATAATATGTAAAGTCAATAGGCATTGTTTCTCAAAAAAGGCCGAGATTCACATGTCATTTTCTTTGAATCATACATAATGAATAATTCAATCTGTACTCATGTACGTAGTTAGCTGGAAATTGACTCTAAATATAACATTCTAATTTCTAATCTTAACTCGTACAATTAATCCATTCACTCATTAATCATGCATCATTTTCATGACTGACTGGACATTACAAAGTTATTGACTCGGACAAAATATCGGCGTCTGATTTTAAAGGGCTGTAAAATGAAGGAAAATATTTCATTTCTTGGGTTATTTGTGTGTCTCATTCCTTCGTTCGTCAATTTAGTTTAATTTAACTATCTCACCGAGCGTTTATTCTTTCAAACAGACAGACTTGATTGAAATTTTCTGCACGAAGATGGCGACTATAAAAGCAGAGATAGCACCTAAAAACTACTGTACTGTTTTATTAGCGAAAAGCCTGTAATGCCAAGGGCATGGCATGGCGCGGCCACGGCGGCATCGAATGAGGATTTGATCTGACATAATGTGCGTACACACGTGACATAAAAATGGACACATTAACCCCGCTCACCATCATCAATTACAATTTCTTTTTACCAGAAAAATTAGCTCTACATGTACGTATTTTTATTATATATTTACATCGGACACTTTTACTTGAGTCTCATTAATCCGTCAACATTCCAAATTCACCCACTTTAAATTTTGGGCAGGTGAGTACAGAATGGTCAACAACTTAGAAATTGGGAATATGACCCAAACATCGAATTGACAAAACATGTCGGGGCTTTATCAATACATGGATAATAGCTCCCAAACATTAACCCGTCGTCCAAGTCAATTTTATTGTTCACATTCCTTCAATTTCAAAAAATATTGATGGTGAAATTTAAATTCTTCTTTCAAAATTTTAAGTTAATCCCAATTCCAAACCCTAACATTTGATCCTGTACCCACTCCGTATTGAAAAAATTAATTTGACTACAGCGGACTCTCTGTATAACGAACTCGGTGTTCCGTAATTTTGTGTTGTAGAATTTTATTGCACTTTTGAGTCATCTGAAACTTAACTCACAGTGAGCCTTGATTATTCTTCCCTTTTTTTCGCAGTACTAATCGTTATGCGGCTGTCTTGCCATACCTTTGATAACGCCATAAGGAAAGTTCGACATTGAGAGGTTCGCTATATAGAGACTCCATTCTAGGTAAGACCCCGAAACTGTCTTCGATGAAAGATGATGTCCGTCTACGCTTTCAATGTAATTGTCTATATAATAGTTTACAAATTGTGGCCCTGAAATCCTAGTTTTTATCTAACAGGAATTACATGACATCAATTTTTAAAGTTAACATGACAATTTCGTGAAGAGCTGCGCCAAAGCAGTTGAACACTAGGTCTGTTTGCTCGTGCGCGTAACTATGAGATCTGCTTGTTGTATTTTGCCTGGTAGCGGCATTGAAAATCGCAGCAGTAGTATAGTCCGTCCAGTAATCCTCTCATCAGAAAAACCATTACCTAGCAAGGCACTTAAGCGTTACTGGTGAGGCCTTCATTCAAAGATAATGGTATTTCTGAGTGAGGAATAGTGAGGATATTGGATGGACTATTACACTAATAAAATGATGATTTTTACAATACGGAAGTGACTAAAGATCAAACGATTTGTTCTTTTTTAGTTGGAATGGGCGGAGAATTGCTGAGTGTGGATGAGGTGGAGGATGATGTTCCATTTGACGTTGGTTTCATGATGACAGGGATACCAATTCCAATGTTAGTACAACCATGTAGAGTCGCATCTTTACTATTACAAGTAGAACTACTGGAATTACTACTCGAACTCCCGTTCACACTTTTATTATTGGACATCAGGGTCAACATCGAGGAGTTGTTACCAGCAGACCCATTTGACTGGAGTTGTGGTGCTTGTTGTTGCTGTTGCTGTTGTGAGGGCACATGTTTGTTCATGTTGTTCACTACACCCGTAATGCTATTTCCCCGCTGATGAGCATGATGGGGATGAGGATGTGAGTGCTGATTGGAATGGCCGGACTTCCCCGTCGAACTCAAATCGGACAGGAGAGACGCTGAGGAATTCTCGCTCATACTCCCACGAATGTCCTTCACTTGACTTTTACAATCATGAAAGTCCGATTCTTTGTCAGATTCCGTCTGCAAGACAAATTAAAATGAGCTTATTAATTAAAAGAAGTTAAAAAAATATAGGTAGTTGTGCCCGGCTCTGGTCAATTGTAAGGTGATCCAGTCGGATGTGACAATACTAATGTTGCTCACGCTTAAACCTTTCCACTTTTAAGCTCACAGTCAAACCCCCGGCGTACCAGATGTGAGCTCAAAAATCCTAAACCAACTGTCATCTCCACTTCCGATGCCCATGCCAAGCCTGTTCCCAAGTACGTATCAGGGCATGACTCTACCTTGTCGGGAGGGACTGAGGCCCTCAGTGCGTCTTTTTCTAAATTGCAAACGTCTCGGCTGGAATCAGACGGACTTTGTGCCTCACTTTGTCTAAAAATTGTTAGCCTAGATTTAAGCTAGTACGGTGACGGTCTTAGGGATAATACCCGGTTGATATGTTCATATGGATTTTTACACTCCATTTCCTCTTGGACTGTCTCCAACATAATGTACATAGAGTGAGATGAACGAGTAGGATTTGGTGAATATTTCTTTTGAAAATTGAGGATTTGAAAATATATAGGACGAGGACGTAAAGAATAAGGTTTTCTATAGTTGATCAAGGACTTCGATCCTGTCCAATAAATCAAACTCAAGCATTGATTTATCTGAGTACACAAAGGACGGGGAAATAGAAAAAACGTTCTTTTGCATAATAAAACGGTTGAAAACAAATATTGTTTCCTGTTGACTTTTTTTTTGTTCTAGGTTTTCTGTCGTGACTTCTGAGGAACCTCACCTGACAACTTCAATCACATTCCGATCCGATTTGCCATTACGAGTTCTGGGATTACAGTTGACACGCTCTTGTGGAATTGGGGCTACTCTACACAAACTTTTGGATCAGATTCTAAAAACTCAACGATAGGAGTTCCAGGTTCAAGTCCCTAAGACTACATGAAACATAAACTTCTGGACTTAATCCATTATTCATGACTTTCTGCGATACAAAGTCACGGCGGTCCTATAGACTGAAACGGCGGTACACACACACACACACACACACACACACACACAAAGACGGCCGTCACCATCACCGTCACCAACTTTGACTTGACTCTGACTCTCCCTCTATATATCGTATATTTTTTTTCTGCAGCAGGAACAGTAAAGAAATGCCCTAAAATCGATAATGGTAAGGAGAGAAAAACTAAGAAGTTCACAAAAAAATAAGAAAAAAACGTCTAGCTACATCATGTTTCCGACCAAAACCCTTATTTACGCTCCGAATTCCGGAAGAATATGAATAAGGGAGAGTTGAATGATATTTATGACTTTCTCTGTACATGACTTATATTTATATGCATTTATGACTGGAAGTTGACTGAATAAACCACATTTTTATGGATGGGAGCAGACAAGGACGCCAGACAAACGTCAAGGTAACAATTTATGACTATATTGGTAAAGACATTTTTCAAACAAAGTGATCCAGTCCAAGGATTCCAGAATCGGCATTCTGGTGAAAAGACATAGAGTAAATGCATGGCGGATTCCTTCCCGGTGCGATTGACCACAAATATCCCAGAATAGTCCATGACACCCGAGCAATGTTTAAATGGGAGTCGAGCCTTTGAAAACTCATGTCACCGCTAGGGGTCACCGAAAGTCAACATGGGCAGCACCTACGATTAACGTTGCGAATAGTTTTTCTTGACCTACAGAACCGTAAAAGCCCGGGGGGGGGAGAATTCACTATGTATTCGCTCCGAGGTCCAATAACATCGGAGCAAATGTAAGGCGAGAAGTTACCATTTTCGAATAGACCGGCGAAAATCGCTACTTCACAAACAGAAAAATATGAAAAATGCACATTTTGCGAAAACGTTTTACCAGAAACTGTTAAGAAAAGTTCACAACCTTCTCAAAATTGACGTTTCGCAAGAGATATAAATAAAGGACATGAGAATCAATTACGGTCAGGTGGTTCGACATTAAACAGAAAAGAAATAGGGAAAAAAAAGTGACAACGACAATTTCTGATAGTTTACTTAGTTGGAAACCTGCTCAATGAAATGTGGGGAATAAAGATGTAATTTCCTGGCCAATCAAGACATTTTAATTGGATCCTCAGTCAGGTCTTCTATTAAATTCATTGGAGAATACGATTAGTTCGAGATTTTACAAATTGCACTAGTTATCACACGAAAGCCAAAGCAGTAGGAATAATTGGGTTAGATGTGTCAAAACAACACATTGTGTCCAAAATCGTTCAATAGCCCGCACTGGCCCATTGTTCTTCTTCACGTTGAGTTTCGTCGGCTGAAATCTTATCGGTATTTCCAATCTGAGCAGTGGGATTGTCTCAGAGGAGTTGAATGTTATAATTATAAAACCCTGAATCTCCAACCCTATTCTATTTTCGCTTCCGTTGAACCTGTACTTAAGGCCAGGATCAGAATCCTATACAAAATCGAAAACGAAACGACGTCGTCTTGTTGAAGGATTAGGTATGGAGTAGGTAGGACTAGGTGTAAAATAATCGGGGTCGTCGGTTGCGAACAAGATTTATCGACCCAAATGACTTATGCGACACGTCCAATCCGCCATCCCGCCTCAGCTATAAACCCACTCGGGTCTAGTTTCAACTTTTGAGATTTTAATTCCTGAACTTCAATGTGGTTGCGTTCGTTCACCAGAAACGATTTCATTTCCGCAGATTATGGCAAATAGAAAACTGCCTAGACTATCCTCACAGTTGACCAATTAACCCACTAGTGGTACTACTACATATTCCCCGCGGGGATCAAACGATTTCCTAAATTCGAAAAGTTGATACAAAACTGATGTCTCTGTTTCGGACAATCGCACTCCATCCTATCTTGCCGTTATCAACAAGGAACAGTATTCGGCTGTATCATGCCTCAAGGTTGATTAGATTACGAACTTTCCGAATTAATACAAGTATCGTCCGCAGATGAAATTATTGTGTAATTTCTCATTACGATTACTTTTTTGGAGAGGTGTTCCGATCCAATTTGGATACATTGTTCAATAACGACGAGTATCAAATACTAACTAACCATGACAGGTTTAATCTCATCTCAAATGTATGCTACAAACAAATACTGTCCCCTGTCAGTGTCAGTTCCACGATCCCCAGCTGTGCACTAGGTTTTTGTCACACAATCGATTTGTAGATTTCGATTTTTGGAAAGTCCTGTTAGAAGGACAGAGAGAGAAGAAGAAATAGAGGAGATAGTTAAGTACCTGTCTTGCCGTGGCATTGGAGAATGGAGAGAGGCGGTCAGACGTGTCGGAACCACAAGAGGAACTTTCACTCAATTGTTCCGAGTTTCCAAATTTTCTGGCAGCCCTTGGAGACGGTGGTGGTGGACGTCGACTACAAACTTGGGATTGAACATGTTCACAAATCCGGCGAAACCTTCGGATATTCCCGGACAAGAGAATGAAGGTAATGGCGTAGAGGAACTCTCGATCATGGTGATGTGGTTGGCCCGGAGGTTTCGGTACCGGCGAAATGTCAACTTGGAATCGGACTTGGCGTTGAAACATGGCCGGGCCTGATGTTCCTCTCTTGTACTCAACTTTAAAGGACATTGGACTCGCAACACTATGACTCAGTTCTGCCACCTGTAGGAATACATTCAACTTTAAAATCAGCTTTAAAATCTGAAATAAAATATCCAGTTCACAACTGACCGACAAGAATGCATGGATCAGGTCTGCCTTGACAGTGGCTAGTGGTTTCCCACGGACAAGGATCGTGTATGCTTCATCTCGCTCTGATCCCATTAGGCTTCCAAACCATGACCGTTTCGTCAGTTCCGGTGATGTTTCAGGCGTCAGGTGAACCTCTTCAGTGGAAGCTAAATTTAAATATCAAACGACAGTTATTAAATAGTCCCCTTCATACTAGCTACTTTTATTTCTTAATTAATTAGTATCCATCCTAGCCCAATAATGAATCTAAATTCATTTCTTGCTTGTTACGTGATTCCTTGAATATTTATCCGAGTAGAAAATTTTAGTCAAAACCACACATTTCGAGCGTGGTGTCATGAAACGTGAAATACTTCGTAGTAGTAGGCCTTGCTGGTTTCAGGGTTAAAGTTCATTAACCTAATGGGTGGCTTAATGGTTTCATGAAACCATGGATCGATCCAAGACTCATCAAAGTTGAACTTCATATCGATTGTCTCCACGTGTGCATTTGTAAACATATTTAAATTAAAATGACACACGGGGAAAGAATAGGATGGTAATGGTACTAATGGTTGTTGAAACATTCCGGGCGACCAATTTTGAACCTCGTCTATTTATTATCGGACATTGGCGTTCCACCTCATGCATTACTTATTCACCAATAGAAAAATAATAGAATTGTTGATGAACGCCTTTCAATACGCTGGTATTACATTTCTGTTTCATGGCCTACGTTTCATGAAGTCCAGCTGAGGCAGGTGCGTGTCAAACGTGAACAACTCAATTGACGTTAAGTGTACACAGAGTCCGTAAAAGTTCGTTAGTGTGTACATATAAAGTTGCATGTACAAAGTACAAATAATTTTACACTTGAGATTTTGAAATAAACGTTACTCGTTGAACAAGTAAATAATGGTGGCCAATTCGACAAATATTTCCTAGAAGAAAATTATAGCCCCATTTAATTTTTTCTATACTTTTCTAGACAAAAGTAAAGTTTCAATTTCATTCGCTGAGTTTACGTATAGAAATACATTAAAAAGCAAAATAATATTTCTCATAACCATTTCTTCAAAGTTTGAGCCATTGAGAATGAAGGAACGCTTTTTTACGTGACCGATATTTAGAAAATGAGTACCTCTTGAGGTTAACCTCAATTGTTTTTTCAGACAACCCAATTTGACCTCGCGAACAATTTATGGACGTCTTGTCCGATTTATTATTGGGAATGAACGCTCTGGGACTGAGTTGTCTTAGTCCAGGAAAAACAGAATGACATATTGGTATTCGGCTGCACACGCAGGACGCCGTTTGATTCATACTTTTTTCGAGATCCACACCCACCCCAATTCAGAAGGAACATTACCATTCTACTTGAATCTGATTCTATTTAACCAAGAAAAGATGTCAATTTCTATTTATATATTTTTTATTTCACTTGTCTAAATCAAAATCTTTCAATTTGAAAATTGACGGATATGTAACAGAGTGGTTCACATCATTATGGTCACAAATCCAACATTGCCGCTACCAGAAGACACGTGAGACAAGCATATAATTTTAATGGTATTTTATCTAAAATCTTGTGAACAGCGAAACATAGGCAGAATCGGCAGTACGGATAAAGAATTATGAAACACCCAGTATACTTTAGCTACTGAAGGAGAAACCTGGAACAGTTTATTGAATAAGTGAAAGTTGAACTCCCGAATTTGGGTTAGAAAATTGAAGAAATGATGAGAAGAACGGGTGTTGAGGTTGGAGAACAGGGAGAAAAGAGAACGTTAGAGAATAAGGAGGCTTTAAAACTTGAAGGTAGGCATAACATAAGGAAATAAATTCAAGGAACTAAACTGAAAAGGCAGACATAAAATCCGCCAAGCTAAGAAAGGATGAAGGAGAGGGCGTATGCATTGAAAAAGTAAAAGCGGAGAAAGCGTACAAATGACTCAAATGTAATGTTATGAGGTTGGGAGAAAGAAAAAATAAGTGAAACGAGGAAGTACAGACAGTCAACTGTTTACAAAATAGTAGATGGTGAGATCATAAGAGTTGAAGAAAATGGAGAAGCCGTAACAAGAAATGGTAAGTGAAATGAAAAAGGAAAATGGGAAAACCACACTACTACGTTGGAGAAATCAGAGCTCAAATAAAAATGGGGAGAAGAAAGGTATGGAATCTAATATCCTTCACGTACAGTCAACCACAACTGAATCCTCTTTCCCCCTCCCTTCTATAATTTTCAACTAATTTGGTTAGGTTATGATGATACATATGTCCCATCAACAAATTCCAAGAATTTTGAGTCATAGCGCAAAATGCAACATGTTCAAACGGGTCAACGAATTTAACGAATACTCCCGGTTTGGACAGAACGGAAACAAAATTGGAATTTCTAGTTAATCTGATTAGCGAAATTTTTGTACGCAGTACCCACTTCGGCGAATTCTACCTCTTGCGGGATACCATTTCCGGAAATCAAATACATTTCCAGGGATACCACTAGATCCGTTTGAAGTGAGTGGAAATATTCGCTTTTCCTATATTGTGCGGTTTTCACCTTGGATAGACAGAGGCTTTCCAAATCTGTCAATCATTGAACTGCCCTAATGAAAGAAGACATTGAGTGTAGTGTGTTGATTGTGTAGTAATGAATTCGTCAAAACGAGGGGAATTGTGAACCTGCATGGCATGGTTGGGGAGTTTCCCCCTGGTAGAAATAGACGATAAGCCATCGTTTTTGTTATATAATATCGACAATGAATGTGTTTCATCCAAATCTTATCACTTCACAACTCAGGGTAGATAATAAATACGTCCAGAGCATTACCACCAGTGGGTTTTCTAATTTCGGATGATCCACTGGAAGCGTTTTGCGCAAGTGACGTTGTTGGGACGGGGTTTGATTCCCTGGGTCCAGGACTTTTCCTATACTGTGAGGTTTTCACCCCGCATACTCAGAGAAGTTTCCCACTTTCAATTTCATAATTCAGTGAAGTTCCCTAACGGGGTCGGAAATTCGGGCACGACGAGGATGGGCAATTATGGTTAAAAGAAATTGGCTAGTACTGGTGACAGTGCAGTAATGCATTGATCAAAGTTGGATTCTGAAGCCATCCGGGTTGTGTGCTTTCTCCTTCGTAGGAATTGACTATAAGCCATCATTTGATAAGAATGTGTGACATTCGAATTCTGTCATCCCACAACTCAGGATAAGTCTATTGAGTGGAGATTTTATAAACTTATGAATAAATAATTACACTTTTATCGTCTTCCGCAACAAAACTACCTAAATGATCTATATATTTACATATTGATTCAGGGAATGAAAGAGTATAATTTAGACCAGACTATGATCATTTGCAATGATAATGGTCGGATGACTTACCTTGTAATTTCCTTCGGTGAAAACGTGGAGATCCCAAGAAACTATTTTTGAGGGTATTGAGTCTGGACCTCCAATGAGCTAGGTGCGGAGAACCGGGTGGTGTTGGATTCGGGAGTCCAACGCCGAAACCCATTCCCATTCCATCTTGGTCACTATTCAGTCCACTGGAGGAACTCATATTGGCAACCCGATGTGGCATTTTAGGAGATGGGACCGGTGACGAAGGAATTGAGGAAGAAAGGGAAGAATGATTCGTCAAGTGAAGACTCGGTCGTCGGTGTCGACTGAATGGAGACATACAACAAGAGAGAAATACAATCATCATTAATCATCCAAAGTCATACAACTAGGGTCATGTTCCACCTTTTTCTTTCAAGGTATTACTTTGGGATCACGCTACGAGACCAGGGTGGTTCATTACTTAACCTCTAATCTGGTTTTTCACCCGAATCTGAGATTTCAATGAAACCAGCCCCATAGCTGAGCAGACCGGATTTTCCGTCGCTCGTTCTTGGTCTATTTTTGTCACCAAAAACCGATCTCCTGTCACATGAATTTCACACTATGGTCAGACAATATAGAAGGCGATTAAACCAGGTTAAGGTTAAATCGAATTGGCCACACAAAATATGGCACATGGTTTCAAATCACCGACATAGTGAAGGCAGGAGCAACCTCTGCCACCATTTTAAAATGCGCTGACTTATTTAAGACAAGTTTCGCAACTTTTTACTTTAAGAAGAATTGTAAGCGACAGCGCCTCTACGAACCCGTACCGAATTTTGTCGCAAGATAGATTTTCAGATCAAACTTTTGTGACCACCTTGTGCATACAAACTTCAGTCAATCGCTCATACTCTGGATGCAGAAAGCGTGTACATGCCACACATTTGCTCCAAGAAAGAAGAGATTAAACCTTTGGATTTCTCCGCAAAATGTTAGAATTCAAAAAAAGTACACTCTAGCGTGACAATCGGACCGGCACTTTTAATGGTCAATTGCGGAAAAGAAATGTCCCGGACATGTAACAAAGGTTGAAAACCTTGTGATTGCGAAAAGAAGTGTGTGGTGTGTGCCTTGTGGATATTTTTAGAAGCAACTTCTCTCCAATAAATAAATTATGCACAACACTGACCCTCTGACCGACTCCATTCGGTTCAATTGGCTGGAATGCAAGCTGTCGCGATGTTCATTTTATTGAGCGCAAGAGTTTGCTCCAGATCCAAAGGATTTTATTCCCGTATTTAATGGGCAAGAGTGTCCCGGCGTAAAGGTTCGAAATCTCGGTCAGTCGAGCAAATTTTAATATAGAAAGATGGTTTTTAAGAAATAAAAGGAACTGTGAGTCCTATGTAGCATCGAAGTAAAGGAAACCACTTACAACTTCCCCATGACGAGGGTTTGAACCCTCTGGCAGACAAGTAATTTTTGCTTTATTGTGGTTTCCCTACTACTGGGGGTACCGAACACAGCTACATTCACGAAAAATATTCGGGACGATTCTAATTTTTTTATTTTTCAATGTAAACTCCTAAAAATTGTGCCTCTTTCTATGCGTGAATGTTTTGACGTGAAGCAGTTGAGTGACTGTTTGGAATGCATGAGGAGATACCTTGGAAGTAACTTGTTATAGTGAAATTCATTATTCATAAAAGTCCATCAACAAACCACATTCTGCTATAGCGGCCAACCTACTTAAGGTTACATTATGTACTCTACTCCACAAACAATGGATACATAATGTATGACTTTTCCCCCACTAAAATCAACAAGGCCAAACAAGTAGGGTGGATTGTATGTAATTTCCAAATATTGTAGTTCAACGATAGACAAGTCTCCCCTGCGTACTCGCTAAAGGCGAAGTTGGTCTTTGTTTACTTTCTCCGAAAATACAAACAGAAATTGGTTCCTCAATTTTTCAACAAATCACAAGGACCACGTGTCTAGAATCCTTATATTTTGAATCGTTCCTATGAATCAATTTAACGTAACATTCGGTCTATATTTATTAAAGTATGTTTGCTTTTTCATTGGTCATGTCGGTTCGTTAACGAGAAGTTACGGTGCCCCAGTAGGTTAGTTTAGACATCCGCACATAAAATGGCGTAATGAGTGCATTTTTTAACCTTTCTGCGTCCGATGGGACGCAGAAGTTCGATATCGTGTTCAAATGCAAATTGTCGACAAAGAAAATAAATCGAATGAATTGGCGCAAACCTTCAATTCCAGAATTCTCCGAAGGGACATTACTTGTGGATGTCCTAATTGAGGAAAGACTAATTTAATTAATGTTCACTAACAATACAAAAAGTAGATCCAAATGTTTGTCCTGTCCTTTCCTACTGGAATACAAGAGGAGAAAGTGGAGGCGGAGAAAGGTTGTGGAGCTGGAGCTGGAAAATGGATAAATAGATTGTTTGAGATCGTTGCGGTCGGCTGTTAACATGAGGAGTAGTGTGACGGTGCGGAGGATCGATTATCCCTCCAAGTGCATTAACTCTTTTTAATCTCGTAGTTTTCCCAATTCCAAGATGTCAAGTCCGACCTATCCTAGATTCGAGGTCGTCACGTTTCACTCTCGGATTTCGAGTACTGTACAACACTATACTACTTCAATTTACCCTTCAGTTCACATGGGAACGACGAACGACTCAAAATACTCCAATTCTCAAGAGAGATCGTTTAACTAGCAACTTAAGTGGTGTCCGTACATAAAAAATGTTTTGACCGATGGTTTGACCTAATTCCTGAAGGCCATAACGTTCTCATTCGAAATCAATTGGGTGTTATTGTCTAAGTTTCAGCTCGAGTTGTTTTCAAAGTAAAGAACATGACATAATGACCAAAGTTGTGAAATACACGGACTGAGCCCAAAAAGCACTGAGCGAGTGGTAGGGTCATCGTAATGACAAAGATAATTTGACCTCATTCGATAATACTCAAGGGAGATAAATAAGACATTGAGACCCATTCAAGTCCTTCCCCTAGACAAAATTGGGGAAAGAAGTCCAAGTGAGAGAATTCGCAGGATGACCTCTCAAACTTAGGTTTAATTAAGTGGACCAATTCAAAGAAAGTTAATGGCAAACTACGGAACGGACTTTTCAATAGAAAAGGATGAAAAAAAGAGAAGAAGGAAGCACAGGCACACTTTCTATTTCAAATGAGAAATGGAGAAAAGTTTTTCCTTCCCAAAGAAGCATTAAGTTAAGAAAAGTTGGGTGGATCTTGGATATGTTACTCCAACATTATGTGCATAGTGAGCCAAGCCTAGACCTAGACTCGACTGGCTGTCTTGTCTATTAAAGAGACAGGAATGTGTGTGTGGCAGTGCTATTTGTCTTTTCAGAGGAATCCACTCAAACTGATTGAGGATTTACTTTTTTGACAGAGAAAGCCCCAGGAAAACACAGGTACGGTTATTTATGGACCTATCTTATTACATTCAACCGGAGGGGGGAGTGTCGGCGGATACTCTTCAAACTACAATTTTTCACGGAATCATTAATCCTTCATTTTTACGCAACATGGATCAAAAATTCAGTTATTAAATCCAGTCCGGCGTGGTTGAAGAAAACTAATATCAAGAATACTACATCGAACCTTTTCTGCCGGCCGGCGTCATATGGTTTCCAGGGCTAATTACAAAATTCTTCATTTCAGTAAGTCATAGAAGTGCGGATCAGTCGTTCGATCTTCATAATGTGCTAAATGTTAAAAATGAGCAGGAGACTGCATCATATGTTGCTCGTAGAGGCGGCATTACTTTTTATATGGCCTAAGGAAGGCACCCATACTACAGTCGTTGAGTCATTCTCCAGTGGAGAATACCCTCTATCGGAATGTCAGGACAGGATTGGAACACCTCATGATGAAAGTGAAAGGATGGAGATATGTAGAACTTTAATCTGATTTTCCAAATGATCAGAAACGAACACATAGGGGGTGTGAGCTCATCGATAATTTTACATTCAAGACACCCTGCCTCGAAGAAAAGCTTACAGCTGAGAAATATTTTATCTAGGCCGGACAACCACAGAAAAGAATTTTTAGCAGGCAGAACAAGCTGGATGGAAAACTGAACAACCGGTCACTTTTGTTCCCATTTGTGGAGTTACTGGTACTCCGAAAGCAGTAGTGGAGTGTATTACATTCACATTAGCCGATAGTGCGTTCAAGCAATAGAATGGAATGGAGTTAGAGTCGGAGAAGAATGGTCCAAATATTGGAGTTGTATCTGACTGTTCTGTGTCCATTGGCTCTATTCCAAGGGATGAGAAGAAGATAGAAAGTGAAGAAAGTGTTTGGGAGTGAGTGAGTGTCTATGCTCCACTACAATTGATTACCCATAAGTTGGGGGTAGACGGAAGATGACTACGGCAAATGAAATTGGTCACGACCAAACACAGAAAAAAAGTAAGTACCGATTAGGTTTTCCTTCGAGTCTAGTCTGACGGCTTGAGTGTTGTTGTTACAGTCAAACACACTAACGTTAACGCCGAAGATATTACATCTTTCCGCAGGGTGTGCTAGAAAAACGGTTCTTTAACCTAAAATCGGTACCGTGTATCCAAATAGGATTGGAACGCTTTAGATGTCGGAGTTAGTTAGACATAAGTCCAATTAGAGCCCGAAGCATTTCTAAAAAAAATAGTCGGACTTATAATAATTTCTGTTGGGATTGTCGGTTGAGCTAAATTTTGCATATTCGGATTCCTCGTAAAATTCTACTAACACCCATCCACGGAATTCCGGAAACTTCACGAATGTATAATGACAAACATAATTGTCGAACCACCCTGTAAGTATTTGTGTATGTACAAATATATTTGGAGATGGACAAACAAAGAATTTTTCTTTGAAGATTTCCTCCGAAACGAACATAGCTTGGGTTAGCCTGAAACCTAATTTCCTGGAATGACTGAGAACAAGTATGGATCTGGCGGCCGCCGAAGCGTGGAGTGGTCTGAGCCAAGATATTCCCTTTTGGATTGTCTTTCTCAATAGATCCACAAAAAGAATCAATTGAATCTTCAAGTACTAGTCCCAGAAATAGTGCCGAAAGGCTCAACGGACTGGAAAGCGACCAATCAATGTAAGGTATGTTGTACCTGAACCTAACGACCTTCCACGCGGCGCCTCTATCTTTATTTATGACCAACAATTTCATTTCATTGGATTTTTTCTGGCTAGCCGGTCAGGTGAAAATTAACTTTGAGGTCATGGGGGGTAACAAAGAATTCCAACGGAAGAAAAGTAAATCCCTTTCTATGAAATATGGAGTCGTTTGAACTTGCTCGTCATTTCTGCACTTTTCAATTAACGTGCCTGTTCGCAAATGTCACACACACAGGTTGGTATAATCTATCATTGTCTAACATTCCAGACACTTACACGAGCAATCCTAACTTCAAGCTTCAGGATATGGCGTCGAGGACATCATTCTAAGGATGACGTTTTCTGTCGCGTACTTGTTATGCCAGTAATTATTATTTAGGCCGTTCATTAAAGAGAAGTTCTGGTGTGCCGACTGTGTGCTACCCTGCAGTCTTGATTTGATTTTCAGTTCCTAATTCACAACCGACTATACTTTTTAGGTTTAATTGGAAAATTTCAGTATTTGCTACTTCACCGCAAAAACTTGAAATCTGGTAAAGTAATGTGACTATGCACCTTTACTACGTGGGGGATCTATACAGGATACGTAATGAACCGATTGAACTTTGTGCCCTGTTTGTTTTCACTCCAGAAGTAAACGTACGTCAAAATTCTTTATCCAGAGTAAATCAACATGACTAATGATGTTAATTCACTTACAGTGTTTCCGCCAGTTAATTCCTAATAAGAAAACACAGTCACAGACATTGCCTTATTAGTAAACTAAGCTACTAAATTAATTACTGACTCTCGACACGACGTCACCTGTTTGTCATTCTAAATGAATGTTGGTATATTTGGAGCGGAAGAAACTTTGAGAGACTTCTTCCTGTTTTTTGTCTTTGTTTTTGTTTCCTTCGCCAAATTGAAAGTAAAAAGAGAGTGGAGTTTGGACAAGGACTAGTAAACCGGGAAGGTAAATGTAATTTTGCAAAAGACTTTGGATAAGATATGTTGGAGAACGAAGAGTAAAGTTTAGTGGAGTGTGGAAAATTCGGTAAGAAGAAGAAGACGGAGGGAATGAGGGCAAAAATGAGGTTGGTGACAGGAGAGTCTGGGGGAAACTTAGCTTTCTCCGGAGCAACACCTGCTCGTCTGCCTCCAACTCATTTTATTTATTACACATACACAACAGCATCAACTCTCACAAGGTATTCATTCCAAACGTGCAGTTAGCCAAATCTACTTCCCGTAGTTGATTCCTCAATAGGAGTGCTCGTTACTGTTGTTACCCGAAATCAAACATTTTTTCCAACTAGTCTTAAGAGAACTCAAAATTTTGAGTATTAAATTAGTGAAGATCAGCACCTAAACCATACAATTTAAATTACTACTCGAAATAAAAATATTTGGTGGTAGGACACAATTTTAAACGTCTGTTGTTTTTAACAAGAATACCTATTTTGAACACACAATTGCTTTGATAGTCTGGTTAAAAATTTCTAGCTACTGTTGGAATGATTACCTTGTCATTGTGGAGGAAAGAATCTGAGTGAGGTTATTTATAAGCTGTATTTCTATCTCTTAAACTTGTTCACGTTTCACGGGCTCTCACGAAACCAACTTTTATTTGGTTCTCTAATACTTACTATGAGGAGATGAAATTGAATTTCTTTTAAATTCATTGCCTTTTCTCGTCTTCATGGCCCTGGCAGACCAGACCAACCGCCATCCCATGGCTTTCATGCCTGCCCATACAATAAAATATATGGGTGGACTGGAACCTCATAAAAATTTTATGTTCAAAGTATTTCTCAGCGTTAGACCATTAAGGAAAATATTAATTAGGTTATCCAATACACATAACGACGTGGATGACTCTCTCGCCCTGTCACCACCTTCTTTTCTCAATTTTATCCCATTATTCACAATTCCCTTGCCAGCGGGTCTGTAAATTATGGGCGCATATTAAAGCCAGGGCATGAATGAGCTTAGCTATTTATTTAGTCGAGTTCACCAAACGTTATTCCACGTTCTTACAGTATTAACGTCTCACTGAATCTTTATCTTGAGGGTTCTATACCTACTATTGTCAATGTAAGGTAGTTGCTTTGAATATGGTTTCTTTTCGTACACTGTACTTTTGTTCCACTATTATGGGTACGTTCCTTAGGCTAATAGAAGTCAACTCATGCCACACGAGTAATTGAAATGTTGATAATAATAGGGTAAGGTGTGCTAATAAGTCCCGCCTATCTTGAACTACATGACCCCCAAAACATGCCTGCAGAACACCTTATCTTAATAAATATACAAAAAACAAAGGCGTGACACTCTGTTGGATCTTAACATTCCCGCCTTTGGCAAAATACACTAAAATCGCAAGCCCCCCATATTAGTCAAACCAATTTCTCTAATGTACTCTAATACCCACCCACCAATATTTTAAAGTACATACTTCAGTTTTTAGTGGTTGTCCATAAATGATGGCATCAATAGTGAGGGGGGAGTATGAACAAACATGACGGTCAACTAATTACGCCAATTATAGTTAAAAATACGACTGTGAAGAGATTGGTTTGCAAAATTAAAAGGGAAATGTGATAACGTTGAAGAGGAACCTAGGAAAGTTGTTTACTCACGTCTCACGTGGACCAACATTAGGAAACTTCAAATAGTCTTGATTGTTAGAATGGACGAAATAAAGTTGAGTACTTTATGTACTGTTTTGAGGATTCTTAAAATCTTGGAAAGAGAAGAGTCTGAGAGTGAGTGAGTTGATTAGAGTTAATATAAAGGAAGAAGAGTTTAAAGTTCCAAATGCTACTGTAGTAAATGTGAATGGGAGCTCTTTGTGCTCCTAAAAGACTTTTCTTAGGAATGGAAATGAAATCCAAGGGAAAAGTCAAATGAAATGTTTATAAGTGGAACTCCCTGTCCCTGTCTTCTTTTCTCTTATGTACTTTTCTCATGATGAAGAAGAACCTGATAACGAAGTAAAGTAATTAATGCATATTGCACTACACCAAGGCGTGTTCCATCCTAACTTCATGTCTTGACAGAGAACGCCCTACCCACCAGGCCCTGGCCCGCCAACTGGGTCAACAGTTTGAACATAATTAAATTTGCATTTTGCACATCTACCCCACCGACTCAAACTGCTGAATTATGATTAAAGTACGTACAGCTGACTTCTGGAGTACGTACTTCCTCATATAAACTATTTTACGGGTTACTAGGTTCCAAAGCTAGCTTAAATGGAATTAATTCTTGTCTAGTGTGTTCAGGCACACACGGACTTCAACCTTTCCTTCAATTTGAAGGGAAATCTTATCTTAACACAATAATTACTTTCATGAATTTCCATAATATCTCCAATATAATATTTTATCGTCTTAGTCCATTTAGTCCCAGTCTTGTCGTACGCAACTTTATTATCGCTTTTCCGTTCTTTCAAGGTGGCCTCTGTAGAGGATTGAGTAATTAGACAAGTCACATTAAAATTCAGATACAAATGCTTCGTGCTTCAAAATCCGATGCGTTCAGCGGTGCGATTGAGCGCTTTAGCCAAAAATACGGAGCATAAATATGCAGAGAAAGTGAAACTTCAAGAAATTAGCCGGGTTCGAATGTTGACAACAGCGTAAGCTAAAATTCTTGACCGCAATAAAAGAAATTAACTAACTAACTTGTGGTAGAAAAATCAACTCCGAAAATTGACAAATACAATGATGTCATCCACTTTAACTTATTTTGGGCAATTTTGAGGCATCGCTTGTATGAACATTTATTTTTGTGAAAGTTTTGTGCATGGCTCGTTAAAGTCACTTTTAATGCAAACAAAAATCGAAATCGTACTTAATAAGTAAACAAAATACGAATACGGGTGCAATAGTAAAACAGAAAAAAAATAATGAAATAATAAAAAATAATAAAAGTACCGCCGCTTTGTGGAGATTTTCATTCGATGCATACCATGGACAACTCGGTTTCTATATTCTCAGACGATTGGTCATTTAATCTGTAAAAATGTAACAACAACTGACATCATATTGAACTGACATCAGAGTATTGAAAGGAGGTCGGGTTTAAGTGACAAGATATATATAACAGGGCATAGCTTAGTGTCAGAAGACTCGGCCGTTTTAGCGAGGTGGTCGCAAAGTTTTCACGGCAAAACATAATAAATGAGATTAAAAATTATGACACTTACTTGTAAATATGGCGTCTTGGAGTGATTGGTGAGCCTTCACTGATCCGCTCAAAATGATATGCTGTTGGATTCCCACTAAACTTGTCGATTCGTTTGCGCGGTGGGTCTAAGGATGACGTTGCGGACGTGATGGAGGTCGTCATTGAGGTCAAGGGCATGGGAGAATAAGAGTCCCTTCGTCCCCCAATCTCACTCTCATCCTCTCGGGACGGTTTTCTCCGTTTTCGGTCCAACAGAAGAAAGTAAATCACTTTCTCCGTGTTGTGACTGTTTCAAAGTAAAGAAAGAAAGAAAGGAAACCAGAGGGATTAGGTCTCAAATTAATTAATTACAAGACTAGAGTAGAATTTCAAACCCCACTGCTCTGATGAAACGTGTCCCCATGAAAACTCACACATTATTAAGAGTATTAATATAATTTCACGTTAGAGTTCAGCAAATACACGTACAGTGTTTCTCTAGCACGTGTGCCCTTTAAAAATTACTTTTGTTAGTGCACATAAAAGATCGTACATTTCCTCCTTGCATGACGCCTGTGATTTCCTATGAGGAACAACACTAACAGCTCTTGATCTGGGTGATTATTCAGACTTAATTCCTCCTTTTATTGAGCATTTTAGAAAACTAACAGGGTTAGTTGGCAAATTACACATAAGATTCACAAGGGACGGTATTCGTCAGTAAAATCAGGACATTTCAAGTAATCGTTCGAGTTTGGCCGATTTTTACATGAAAAGTGGAAACCTTGTTTCTTGAACCCTCGTTGGTTTGAAATTTCCTGCTGAATTAACCCTAAAACTATCAGGTCAACATTAATTTTGGATCTGAATACTCCCCTTGTCAGTCAAAGCTGAGTAGCTGGGCCGGTCCAAGTAAACTCCGTCAAAATGTATGTATTTCCCTCAAATTTAAAACAAAGTCCAAGTAAACCCACTCTAGGACGGAAAAACCTTAAATCCCTACGTTTGATGATAAACATTTCAAGGGTTTGACAACGGTTGCGTGCAAAACGAAAGGTTTATTTTTGTTTCGGAGCTATGTGACGGACTCCTGAGTAGTGTTTGTAGTAATTAGAAAATTCCGTGCTACTACATATTTCTTAGTTGGTCGGTTGGTTTGTTCAACAGACGTCCAGTGGCTGTTCCAGGAATATTTGCCGAATGGGCCGTCGGCTACGTAAACGTTATAATATTAAAATAATTGAGATTTTAACGTCCGGCTCTACAGACAAGTGCTAAATCACAGACGACGGTCGAATATGCAGATGCAATTCGGATTTATGGAATTAGTTGGCCAATGCATCATCGTGTGTCTAACTTAATAGTATCGTTCCAATACACCACATCCCAAGGAATTCCCTTTGTCTAGTCTTCCTAGTAAACCAGACTTTCAGTTATTTGAGTCACCGTCAGGCGATACAGCTAAGCATAGAGTATGTGTTGTATACTCTATGGCAAGGATCACTTTCCAAATGAATCTTCATCTGTTGTAAATACATTTCCTTGCAGTAAGGTTTCTAATCTCAATCCCGACCTGTGAGGTCAAAAATTACTTTCCCATCAAATCTCAATCCAACTTGTAAGGTATCAGTCTCGATACGCTCACTGATTAATCAATACCATTACGTATTGTGGAAGGGCTCAAATTACAGAACACATCAATAGATTGGCTCATAAGGATTCCTGGGTGGATCAAAACCAAGATGTCTAATTATCGACCTCACACCGATCAGGCTCAAAAAATGTCAGTAATTTTGCTTTACACCTTCCGTTTTTAAAAAAAATAAATCAAAATACTACATTTCTTCGGACTTCTGTGGACCTTAGACAACTTTTGGTCCCCCTAGCCAAAATTGTTTGTGAGTGGGGCAAGTTGTAGAACCTACCTTGGACTGATGAGCTCTAGAATGAGTTTGTCTCGGTCTTTGAAGCAACCGAGACTGGAGATGGCCTGAAGAACGTCTGGGTCCACAGCATCAGCGGAGGGAATCACATGGGTCTGAACCACGTCCATCATCGGTAACTCTAACTCCAACTCACCTTTTCCACCGGCCGTCACCCACGAGTGACGATTGATTTCCGCCAACTGCGTGACCAAAACAATAAAATATCATCAGACTTAGACCCAACATATCCTTCACTATCCAGAACTAACTCTTTATTTTTTTATTTTTTTTGGCTCACGATCAGACCCTTTCACTAAGATACAGCTTTCTGCTTCGCCAACGCCCTCCACAAAATACGACAGTACAGTGCTCGCATGAAACGGCTTTTCTCAATATTGGGCAATGAACTCTAATGTAATCCAACATTAGAAATCCATCTCTTTTCGTCTCGTGTTTTCAAATATATAAGAGTGGCTCATAAAGTATTACCCGCCGCCTGCGGCTACGTTACTACAAGGAAATATATAAGATATGCATTTTGTCGACAATTTTATGTAAAATCTACTCCGTGTACTACAGGAGGTTCGTCATATTTTTCAATCGTAAACTTTTCAGTCCTACTTGTCAAATTTGACGCGAATTGCAAAGTCTGGCGAGAATGCTTGGACGTTCGTTTGACGTTAAAAGGGATTGACAATGAAGTATTGGAGCGATTCTTCCGCTCCTAGAGTGAATTTAATCTCCCTCTTAAGTGGTGATCACATACACGGCAGGCGGTCTGCCTTGTAATCTCAAATGCCTGTTCTACATGAGAAGGTCGACGACCTCTTGCCATCTGACTCCGGTAACACATTGTAAATGGATGAGCAGATTAGCTCTCATTTGTAATCCCCACACTGGAGTGAATAATTTCGGCGTACGTAGAGAAATTGTTTGTGAAGTCTCGTGTCCATGTGATAGATGATTTGCAATATTTCACACGGGTCGAATCGGAACGATCATTGTGGTCTCGAACAAGCAATGTGTATGTTAGCTCCGGGTACACATTAATTCAAGGTGACATTTTCGATAATACGAATTCTAAATGACCGAAATGAAGTCGAAGCCAAGGCCGTAGGCCTCTTTTCAGAATTTCTAAGGAGATCTAATGTTTAATATACAAGTGAATGAAGATTTACGTCAAGACCTTCAGAATTGCGCAGGATATTTGAAAAATTAAAAAGAAAGTACCTTCACACATTACTCGAACAAATTTTATAGCAACCCGTAAAACCTACGTGTGTAATTTGTGGTTTATAGCATCTGATATGAGGTGGAAAGAGCCCATCTGAATCCCATAAACCGCAATTCTCAAAATATTTCCCTTCAGGGACTTGATTCTGGACCACCGCACCAATATGACGTGGTTTGGTTACATGAATATTTCCTGACGACATGAGCCTACTGGGAATGTTTACATAAACAAAAACAAGTTTTGACGTCAATTTTTTATTCAGTTTGATTTGTAAAGCCAAGGCGGAGCTTTGAATAAACAAGGAGTCCTTGGAGTGTAAACAGGACATATATATTTATCTGTTTGTACTTATATAAGCATTAAGGTGAATTCCTAACAAGCACGGAGACGGGATGTCAGTCCGCCCATCGTCAGTCATAATTGGTTCACGTTCTTCTTCAACAGAAAAATCCTTTTCTCTTAAGAAATCCGTCAGTCAGTTTACATTTTCTGGAGTGCTCCTCCCAACTAAATTCAACTCTGCTCCGTTCCTCAGCAACGCCACTCTACATTTTATTCAATTCTACAAAAAAATACCTTAGAATTCTCCGTAACGTAACAGTAGGATTACGAGTTGCTGTTACCGTGTCGACCTACAAACATTATCCATTTAGAGTCAGTTATTTTCTCCAAACTTTCACCAAGTTCAGGGTGTTTCACAAATATTCGTCCTATCACCATATGTATTTCACATAAAATTCTCTACAAATTTGTGTATTAATTTTTTTTTTCTGAAACCTGCTACAGCACAAACGGTTATAACACCCATAACGCGAATTGACATAACGAACTCTCTATATAAGGAGTGAAAAAATCTGAAGGGCTAGCTCCCAACAATTAAAAGATCGGTCCCTCTATATAACATGATTTTCACTTGTATTGGACCCATTTACGTGATTACGATGGGCCAAGGGGGAGAGATAAATTGTTATGAACCACCCTGTACACTGGCCTTACGTAGTCAGAGCTCAAGTCATAAATTTTATTATGAAATATTAAAGAGCCCTCGTCAACTCAACCCTTTTACTTCCAGGAAATGAAGCGGATGAGTTCAGGTAAGAACCTGAACCTGACTGTCCCAGTTGTTTACAAAATTCCACCTTTGCTTTCTCCACTTTCACTCTAAACTTGTTTTCCTTGAATTCTCACTGCATAAATGGAGAAACTAAAGGGCTGTGGAAAAGATGCGACCTCAGCTGAACCCAGACCGACATTCACATTCATTGAATACTAACCCAGCCCATTTATTTGAGGAAGAATGAGACTTTGCCTCCTAGCTTTCTCCCATTTACTTTCTTTGACGACGTACTAGTCCTATGCACCAAAAAACCACATTCGGAATAATTGACTAACGGAACGTACGCGTAGTACGTTTATGGTCTAGACAAACGAAGGTACAACTAAACCTAGGTCCACCTGCTCCAGGAAACCTGTCAAATCCGGTCAGAGGTCAAATTTTCAAAGGATATTGCACAATTCAGTCTATTCTAATGTTTCGGGTATGGTATGAATGGGTTGTCTTAATGATAATTTCCCCCCGGGGTACCGTTCCATTAATGGGGGACCTTCACTAGGTCAAATTGTACCACGCGAGTAGAAATGATACTCGGTCATTTCTTCGCCCCGTAAAAAATTGCCAATAACTATTCTCATTCCGTTTGCTAATACCTGGATTGATTTTTCGTACATTAGACTCTTGGAGCCCCTATAGAAGAAAGATGCAAGACAATTTCCCCTCACCATGGCAAAATAATAAAGACACGACTTTAATTTGTTCCTGATTAGACATGTTACCTGTGACATGGTTAATACAGCGTAGGGTAATGTAATCGTGATCTTAGGTAATGCCCGAGTTCCCCGGCATGAATTCAGGTTGAATGGATTATGGGGAGAGAGAAAGAGAAGCTGACTCGTAAAGTAGAATCTCTATCCTCCATTTAACTCCGGCGGATATCCCAGGATTTAATGACGTCAGCCCAAGGGTGAGCTACAATGGGGGCAATGGAGGAAAACGAATTGAGGTTCCTAATGCTCTTGGGCTGGGTTTGGTTTCCCAAAGATATTTTAAGTATGCGTACGTTCCTTGAATAGGAATCGAAGGTTGGGTGGGGCAATTGGAATTCGACTCAGGAGACTCACATTAAATAATCTAATCCGGATTCGTAAAAATCATGAATTCATTTAGACCAAGGTGAATCACTATAGGTAGAGGTAATTCCACCCGCCTCGTACAACGGCAGAATTCTCAAGGTCCCTACGCCTGCCATACCCGCAAGCTGGTAAGAAGTTTCCATACTATTACACGACTTTCTGGCGATAGTACTATTTGCGAATTTCAAGGACATGACAGCCTCCGTTGTTTCAACAAGAACATCGCAAATCCGTCCTGAAAGTATGCAATTCGATTTGTCTGCTTTTTAGCGGCCTCTCTAATAACTTTTGTGGAACTCCTACCCCGAACGGTTCGACCATTCGGCAACTAGAAATGCAGGGGCCAAATACATTTGGGACGTTGTGATCTCACAATGTGCATTTGCCTAGTGTATTCCCATAGGCAAGTTAGGTGTGCACCTGATATGAAATCGAAAACTTTTTACTCTATGGTGTATTCATAAAGGCCAAATGTCAACACTTTTCGTGGTCAAATCTTCACAGAAGTTGTTCAGGAGATCAAGGGCTACAGAGACATCAAAAATGCATGAAACTCCAACACTAATAATGAAACCTTATAATGATAGGTCAGTTAACAATAAGCTTAACCAGATGCACCTGGTGTGACGCCAAAACAGACGCGAGAGAACTTTTCTGTATGAGCCGACGGACCGTTCCTCCCTGGCATAACAATCAGATCCTTCGTGCATTATTAGAAGAATCCCTAACATGGTTACAAATTTTGCGAACACGTGCTTACAAACTTAACAGTGAATTCAAAAAGTATATGTTCTTACAACGCAAAAAAATTATCCAAATCAGTCTAGTTGTCCATGCCATGATCGTGCGTCAGATAGAGGAGTTCTTCCGGAGAGGATAATTAAGTTTGCCTTCGCCCCTGCATCCAAACCTAATGCATTTATGACACCATCTGACGTGATTCAGAGGAAAAGTCATCTTTCTATACAACTATTTCAATAAACTTCAATTTGGTTGGAGGATAATAAGAGCGACTAGGACCAGGACGCAAAGAAAAAGCTAGGATGAAATGTAATACCTCAATAGAATACCAATTACGACGACATGAGAGGAAAAGGGAGTATGAGAATTTGGAAATCCCTGCACAGCGTTAAGTCAAAATGTCTGCCGGCTCGCAATAACGCCATGGCTCTTCGTCGTTCTCCAACACCAATTTGAATATTTTAATATAAAGAGGAGTTTTTTTTTTTTCTCAGTCGTGGTATAGTGAGTGAGGAATTCATGTGAGAGTGCCTACGTCGGCACAAACATCCTTGACGTGTTGGATTAGATTTCACTTTGACTGCATTGAGTATCGATAAAAATGGTGGTTGGTTGTGTGTGTTTGTTCGTGCCCTAGTTTCCAAGATAAGTTTAGTGGCGGTAGGGTAAACTCAAATGATACCGCGAATAAGGTAAAATCACCAGGCCGTGCCGCACTTACGACCAACGTCCTGGGAAATGGTAGAAGAGTTTGTAGTTAATCGAGAAAAATAGTCCAGGATGTCATGTACCTACTTGTACTTTGTTCCTTCGAGACAGATTATTTCTCGTTTTTTATCCTTGGATTAAATTTTTCTTTTCCATGGGAAACTCCAATGAAGACGGGGATGGGAGACAAGCCATGTATTGATTCAGTTCTTACACTAGGCCGTTGGGGAGGTTCCTACTCGATTACCTCAGATCTATGTTCGACAAGACCAAAAAAGACCTTCCGCTAAATGATTGCCTTGGAAAGGTATAATCTTCAAATGAACAACTCAGTTCCAGTTAAATCCTTAAGGGGTAGTTGTCTCAAATGTCCTCGTAACTAATATATATCTTCCCGCTTAAATTTCGGCTCTTCGCTATTTTGAAACGTTTTCGCCAAACATATTTTTACTACTGAAATTGTCAAGTCAATTCATCTATGGTGAAATTCGACCCATTTAAAAAAATATTTATGTGTAAAGTCTAGTGAAGGTTGACAAATGGGTATGATTTTATTTGCAACATACTTTTCTGCCTATTTTCACATGTCCACTCTCGCAGAATAAGTATTATTGACCCCTGGGCTCAACGGGCGCCATCCTGGTTCTATTTTTTGACTTTTGAATATGAAGTTCACATGAGAATGATTCTTAGACTGTCGAGACATGAGAGGAGCACTCATTCGTGTGTTCGTACAGCCGAACGGATGGAAGGACGTAAGTATTGCGTATTTCTTCCGGTCAAATCGACATTCAATAAAAGGAGACTTAAGGCAGGTTGGATGTGAGCCAATAATCGCACTCCGGATTCTGAAGGAAAATTTCAAGTCGAAAGATGTACGATATGTAGGTCTCTCCCGCTCATTCCTCTTTCTTCCTCTGCAGACATACTCGGCTGCTGCTAAAACCCGCCAATTCAGCAACGCCCTAATGCCCAGACCCCGGACTAACTTAATCTGAGTCTTGGGCTTCTTTCTTCGAATTTTTCTATTTTTTTTGCAAAAAAAAGCCTTTTCCTTCCTTAAGTCAAGTCGAAGACGAATGAACTGAAATGGGGGAAATGGTTGAAGATATGGAGACAGAGCACAGCGGGGAGACGAAATGCCCGGATATTCTTACATGAAATCGGGGGTGAACATTGTCCTGTCTCAAGAGTCTTCACTAGCACTCGGTACTCGACATGTCCGAATAATAGGAACCATACATGTCTCTATGCTGTACATACATGGGACCCTTGCCAAATGTCGTCGGCGAAAAAAAAAAAGACTTGGAATATCTTTGTCTTGTTAGCTGGCTGGAACTGGAACACGCGTTCGTTCGTTCAAAGTTTTGTTTTTATTTCACCATATTTCTCGGGTTGGTAGACAAATAGTACCCCGAGTTGCCGCCGACGCCGCGCCGCCATTGGCCTGCCCAGCATTTTGCATTCCTTCTCGTGCCAAGTTAGCGGAATGACGTACATTCAAGTGTCTCTGGCTCTCTCTCTCTTTTAATGGTAGTCAGTCCTCTCATGGGTTTACTACATACTGGAATACTGGAAATGGAACATCCTAAATTTCATTTGATTAAATGATAAAAATAATGGTGCCAAAAGCTATGGCTGGAGCTGGAGCTGGAACTCTGAAGCTGCTCCGGCGGCATGGCGCTTTCTCAACGTCTTTCTCAATGAAACTAACCGGTCCACTTAATCTACGCAGACACAACATGAATAATGTCTAGGAAAGTCAACCAACAAATTTGTTTTGGGCCTTTGGATGACGCCAGAATTTATCTACGAGTATTCCTAAATGTGAGGAGTCTTATCTTGTATTAGCTTCTCACTACATGGTTTCGTTTAGACTCATCATTCATTTTATCCATTCTCTCAACTTCACATCTTTTAATTTATAAGTCACATGGAAGTACAGGGTGGTAAAAGCCAGGCCCGGGGAATCGAACCACGTCCCAACAGATGGGAACTCCGTACTACTACGCTGTCTTGGCTCTGGGTGTAAGTTAAATTATTAAGTTGTATGTAATATTCAATGGTAGAAAATATTTGATAACGTTTTTCAGGCAAATGTGATGTGAATTAATTGTGTATTATTGAACTGAAGCCATTGAAAGAGAGTACATTACTGGTAAGCTGGGACACACTGTACTTTAGTAACCAACAAGATTTAAGACCCCTTGACACCCACTCGTGGAATTTGTTCCTTCTTTCAATAAAGAGTTTGCGATGGTGGTTAGAAAAAAAACTAAACTTTGGATGGAGTATCTGTGGGGTTAAGTATAAAGAAAACTAAACTTTTGCTGAGCTCTAGTCTTTCTTTCCTTCTTGAGTTTCCATTCTGTTTCTTAAGGGCTCTGACGGAGAGAAAGTGGAGTGACTGAGATTTGGTGGAGAAATGCAAGGAAGGAGTCCATAGAAATATACATGATTTGCTGGTACGTAGGAAAAGGAAACAAAGTTTGGTTGGAAGTTATAAAACCCCGCGATTTTTCGTCGTCTCCGGAGGAGGTGTGCAATGAAAGTTGAGTTGTATGTTATGTTATGCAAGTTTAGTGCTTCCGCTCTGTCCAATCTACGACATGACATATATTCGATACAAATCGATTTCCCTTTATTCAAATGTTCAACTCAAATATTATGTAAAGGGTGGCTCAGAAGGATATACCACAAACAAGTTGGCAGCCGATTGTGGTTGTTCCGCCAGAAAAAAAATGAAAGATTCTAATTCCTCTCAATAATTTACATTTCGCGTAAGACATTTCTTCGTGCAGAATAATTGGGTTCTCCATTTGGAAATACTCAAATAGCAAGTGCTATGACCGTCGAAGTGCAAGACGGTTCTTATTTTGTTGATTATATTTTTTGGATTACTCTTGTATACTGTCCAGCGATTTACATTATCAGTATCTCTATAAATTCCACAACGAATTCACAACAAAATGTACATGAGTTTTATTCTGGCAAGTCCACATTTGGATGTCCACGGATGCGAAAATGCACCACCCTATGTTTGTACAAATATATCGTTCTCACTCAATAGGTCTCCAAGTATTACCCGCCCACAGAAAACGGAAATCTAAAGTTGAAGTTGAAGTTGAAGCAGTGGTAGTCAGTAGGAGTAGTTCTCCAGATTGCTGAAAGGTAAAAGTCTGGAAAACTGTGGACGAGTAAATGGATGTCTCTTGGGACTTTCTCTGTGGTGTTCCAACCATTGGATCCGCATTGCTTTACATTAGTTAGCATATTCCCTAGACTCTGGAAATTTTTTACCATACGAATTCCCAAATTCTAACATATCTAGTATGTGCGCTGAATTTTTCTAGTGCTTTGCATGTTGTACAGGGTGAACTAGGAATATCTGCCTTACTTCTGTGGACTGCATTTCAATGCCCGGAATTCATATTACCATATTATACGAAATATTTTAGCCATTCCAAAACCAGTCCCAAAATTTGAAGTCATAAGAAGTCATAAAAGGCACAAAGTGGGCGCATTGTTGATGAAAATTAGAATCGTTGACGTAACCCTGGAAATTCCTGTCCAGGAGTTGTCTCAGGTAATCCTGAGTTGTCATTTTTGAAAGACAAAACAGTTTTCGGAATATTTGTCGAGTACAATCCTGTCTGAAATATTGAAATATTGGTCATATAAACAAATATCTCTATAATGACGCTCCCTATATCGAAAATCAATCGAGTCATATGCTGTGGTTGGTTTCCAACAGGCATTAGACAAAAATTCCGTTTTTGTAAGAATTCTTAGCATCTAATTCTCACTTTTTTCTCGAATTCAAAATTGAATTATTGGTAATGCCATTGGGCACATAGACAAGAGACTAATTTTGGTGAAAGTATTAACTTTTAGATTACACCCTGTATTGAGAAAAACCTTTGTGCGTCGTATGTATGAATAGTTCTTGGAAAAAGTTTGTGGGGTTACGTAAATGTGAGATGACTGAAAAGTTGAGTGAATTAAAAAGTGGACTGACCGTGAGTCGTTTTTCGGGTAAAACTTCAATCATTCCTCTGAGCAAATTTTGGCAGTCGGGCGGAACAAAGTGCGGAATGTGAAAGACCCCGCGTTTCACTTTCTCCAGGAGTTGTCTCAGATTGTCATCATCGAATGGAAGAGCACCGACGAGGAGGGCGTACAAAATCACGCCGCACGACCACACGTCTGCTTTCTTCCCGTCATATTTCTCTCCCTGTGAACAAGAAAAGAACCGAGTCACAAATTAGTCAAGGCATTTACCTCCCTCTCATTCATACACTTCATCCTTCTTCCACATTTTTTATAAACGAATTTCATCCTCGACACACTTGAATACCGTATTTATTCTATTAATACCTGGTATCCTAATATAAGCCTATACTTTCTCCAGCTTTCTTCATTTATCGTAATGGAGAAAGTGGTGAAAGCCCTTTGAACACTGAAACTCGCTGAATGAATAGAAGCTCGGGCTTTAATGAAATAAATATGGTAAACCATACTTTCAGTCAAATCTATGTGAACCCAAGTACTCCAAGAAGGACGAAACAAATTTTTTAAAAGAAATTTGGTACTTTTAAAAATTTGTTCAGAACACTTTTTGTGAGATAATATTCTAAGCATTTGAATATTATTATTTAAATATTCTAAGATAAAATGACTTGAGCTTTATTAAAACAAATAGAAATATGCAGTTAGTGTTTCACGTAATTTGGTTTCTAGCCAACACACAAAGTCACACCATCTGAATCTTAATTAAGCCATTCAGGAAAAGTTCAATAACTCGACTTCAAAGATTTTGACAGATCTCAGTCAGTGGTAAAGGGATTTTTCATTAATATACTGCATATCAATCAAGATACTAAGAGCATTAGTTGTAGTCAAGTTCCGTGACTGCTAATGACAACCTGGTTTTGAGGAAAGCTCATTATTCTACATTACTTGGAAAGGAAATAACGAAAGCTAATGAGAAAATATGAAGAAATCTTTCGAGTATGTTTAAGTTTCTTCTACTTTACAATTCCGTATTTTTGTATTTTTTCATTCCAATAAAAAGAAAGTCTGCTGAAATTATTAATTTTATCTGCCAGTCAATTGGTATATACGAAAGAATAGACGAAGGAGAAAGATTGAAAGAATATATGTTGTAGGCAATGCTTTCTACTCATTCTAACAGGTAAGATCAAATTTGCTCAATTTTTGCAAAACTTATTCAAAATTCCAAGACCTATGTGAATGACTAAATACAATGAGTCTTATTATATGTATATTCGCGAGAAATTACAAATAATGTAAGGTGCTTGCTTTAGAGTTTGGTCTCGGTTTGAAAAGTTTCCAGTCTACATGGATTTCTGAAAATACGGAAAAGAATGAAAACATTGCCTGATAACATTCCCACCCTAGAACGCAAGAAACGCCCAAAATAATAAACAAGGAAAGACAGGAAGAAGCAAGACGGGACAAAAGAAATGTTTAATATCAACCCAATCAAGAATCGATTTTCTTTCTTGAATGTAGAGAATCTAAAGTGACTGGAGAACAGAGCGGAGAAAGATAAATTGGGCTTGTTCAGTAGACAATTCTGTCCAGAGAGAAAAGAGCTCAAGTTCCACATCCACATCATATTTTTTTCTCACAAGACGTTTCGTATCTACTGCCGCAACGGAAATACCAAAAAACCGACAAACCTAATCACAAAATGCGGGAGGCATGTAGGGATAAAAAAAATCCAAAAAAATGCGGTTGGGAATTGTATGTATTGGTTGAGAAAAAAAGAGACTGGGTAGGACTGAAAACGTTTTCTAAGCCTTTTGCTGTTCCATGACTTCCACCATCCTTCAAAAAATACCTAATATATAAAAATACCCGGGATGTGTACCTTACTCCGGGAGCAAATAAGACATGAGAATATGTCGTTTGAAAATATATTATGTTCTGGATAGGAAAATTGCTTAGGGGTTCATGCTGTGATGGTTTAGTCAAGTGTGTTTGGTTTTTACGTAGTTCCATGCGGTGACACTAGACAGACGACAGCTTTGACGTCATCTCAAGTTATTCCACTCATAATGGAACCCCCCGATCAGGTTCTCCTCACACCTCACCTAACTTTGAGGGGTGGGAAGGGAACCAGAGTGGAAAAAATGTTGTCAGACCTCTAGTCTTGATGAGCTCAAAGGAGATACGATCTTCTGGGACTGACATTTCGTGAGAAATCCAAAATGCCTGATCAATCGTACCGTAACATAACCTACGGCGTGGTTGCACATGTCAAACCACTTTACTTCAACCGCCTACAATGTTTTCGGATAACTGTAAATAGTAATTTAATGGGGGCCGCCTATGAGTATTTCAACGGAGAGCACCTCACGACATTTTTTGGCGTATACCCCCTCAAGTATTGGGTCATTGCAAGCCTCCACTCCACCGAGGTCACCTTACACGGAGGCTTTCATTATTTTCCCAGTAATCTAATCCATGACTAGATGATGCAAGAACTTACTCGAATCACTTCCGGGCAAGCATAATGCGGGGACCCACAACTTGTCTCCAACATACTCCCTTCAGGTTGGAGAGAGGCCATTCCAAAATCCGCCACTTTAATATTGTTCTTCTCATCCAGTAGGAGGTTCTCGGGTTTCAAGTCCCGATGGCTAGAAATATAAGATCATGACATATTTTAATTATTAATGGTTTTGTCCCTTAGAGGTGGTCACTGATAACTATCGCGCCTGTTCGAGAAGTCATTCTTACGTGTGCTACTTGGTTGTAGCACATTACCACACAAAATTTCAGGCCTGGTGATTGTTTAATACTTGATCTGGTCGAATTGCTTAAATATTCTCATGTAGCTCCATCTTTCAGGAATTCTAGTAAGAAATCGACATTTCATTCACATTAACATTTCGCTCCTATCTGGCTTGGCAAAGAATCGGTTATCTTTAGCCAAAAATGACACGTGACTCGTGAACAAGGCATTTCATTTCCAGAGCAGCAGTGACGAGGGAGTTGGAAGTTGGAAATGATAAGAAGACAAAGCGCAAAGGAAATAGGATTTGATATGTATGCACAAAGGCTAGGACTGTTTCCTGGATGAGTTTAACGGTTAGACCTGTTTCTGGAATTCCATTGAGTCGATTCCATGGAGAACCTTACACATGGATGTACATGAGTACAAAGCTCTACAAGGTATTTATCGATCTGGACTGGTTAGCCTTGGCTGGTTTTTTGGTGCTGGTGCTCCTATCCTGGTTCCTTCCGAATTTGTCCTCTGGACTCTACATCCATCCATCACTCTTAGGAAGAAGGAGTATGAAAGTCCACAAAAACTGGAGAATCAGAGTACATAGTCGTAATTCCGGCCCAGTCATTCATAACCAGACCCCGGAACGTCTGACCACCGACCAGTTATAAAAAGCAATCGTGTATGTAGGTCTATAAACTGGATTGATTGGGTATAGTAAAGTTTTACTATCCAGGCAGAGTTTATCTTATCCAGTACTCCAGTCCAGTACTTTCCAACTCTGCAAATATTCATGAACCGACAATGTTGTATGTGTAGTACACGTGGACTCGTGGACATGCCTTGTCGCGTTTGTAACCTATCTGAATTTATAATACCTGCTACGCGGTCACCATTAGTGTAATGAATGGGTGGATTGACGTGTATGTAATGTACTTCTAGCTAATATTTTACTTTTGACGCACTGTAACTCAACCATAAAAATCCTGTCATTTCATTCACCCTACAGCTGCTCTTTTTCCGAATAAACGCATGGAGAGGACAATTTGTTCATCAGCTTTAAGTTACATTGTCAAATAAAATTCGCTTTAGAGTGTACATTTTACAAGTAACCGACACTCACGAATAGTAATCTTCCAAAATATACCACCAGCTATAAAATAGTTGCATATGCCCTCTATAATTTCACTTGAAAGCGCACCAGAACGGCCATCCAGTGTTTGCGAGTGCAAAGCAATTAGCCAACTGTATTGATTTCTTGCTGTTGTCGATCATAATTCATTTACTCGACCAAACTGGGATTTCTTGTTTAACTTCAATTATCCTAATTTATAAATATGTTAACATACTGGAATAGGATTCTACTAAAATACTCGATTTCGTTTGATCACTTAATATACAATTAGCCAATTGTTCAAACAAAATTAATATTCGTCCGAATATAAATATATCGTGAGGAATACGAAATTGCTCTCTGACCTAGAGTCAATTTAGGTCACCTTTGAAGTACAAACGTTATTCGTAGGACTGAGAAAGTCAAATTATGCACTTTGTGAGTGCATCCCGGATTTCCTTGGTGGGATTTCCAGGTGCATATTCAGAACAAACGAGAGTAGTCATTGTTTGTTCCCTTCATTAAGAGAGCTTTTGTGTAATCCTAATTTGCACATACGAATTATATCTGGACGTAGGTTTACTAAGGCCTCTCCTCTTTGTTCTATCTTTTGCCCCATATATTAGTGTCATTCATTAGTAATGTGAGCCTGGAAGCCTCGATTCTAGAAATAACTCTCTAACTCCCACTCCCACTTCGTCCTACGTCCTTCAAGCGAAAATATATGTAGATCAGTACAGTTTAGAAAATAATGAGCTGTATGATTCACAACCGAATTCAACCTGGAATACGAAATTCCGGCTTATTTTTCAAAATAAGTATGTGGTGTCGCCACGGTATGAAGAAATTTTACCGACAACCAGAAGATGTCTTCTTGTTGGCGTTACGAGTCTACTTTAATAATTGGTCACAATTCTGACGGTGTATTTCCTTCCAAATGTATTATTTTTGAAAATAATGTCGAGCTGATAGGCAAATCGAAAATTTCTGGGAATTGTAAAGTTTGCGACGACGACCCCTAGCGTACAAAACAGGAGATTAATCAAATGACATTTCTATGAAAGCTCTAGACAGATTTCATTTGAAATTACGTACGTGACGTATTTCTTAACCCGATCGGTCCAGAGATACCTGTATATATACAGCATGTCCATCTGACGTACATATTACTTCCTGGTACCATTTCACAAAATAAGTGCAGTCATTGAGGTTGACTGTGATTGAAAGTTAGAAGCGTATCAAATCTCCTGCCTTATGTTCACTTATTTGGAGCAATTGCCTCTGGATTTTCGACTCCAATGAAAATAATCGACTGGAACGTCTCAAGACAAACACGCCAATCCCACGTTAGCACCATGGCCATGCAGTGGAATCATTTTCTAAGAGAAACTAAACCTCTGCAGCACGTGCATCTGCTCTTGCATTGTTGTGCGTGATCAAAGTGCATTTAGACTTAATGGTCTTTGCTTTTGAAACTTGTAGTTACTAATCTGTGCAAAATTCGAAACAAATCATAGCAGAAAAATCTAGTCAAATTAAACTGTGGTAATCTCTCCGAACCATTTAGAGTTGAAATGTGTCGTGTGAAATTGATATTAGTTTCATTGACAGAATTGTCAGCGCAGGGACATGCGAATATATCATAGTTTATTTCCTATATATCGTAGTCGCAAAGTAAGCAAGAATTAGTTGGATTTTGGATTTTAGAAGAATTCTCAAAATTGAAAGCCATTCTTACGCCTAGGTACGTCACAATTTCCAAAAACTACTCACCAAATTGAATGACTGTGACAAAAGTCCAGGGCAGAGATGATTTGTCGAAAAAAGCGTCGAGCCTCTTTCGGGGTTAGTCGGCCTTTTTTAACGAGGTAGTCGAAGAGCTCTCCTCCGGACACGTGCTCCAATATTAAATACCTGAACAATCAAATCCAATCAAACACTTTTTTTTACATATTAGAAATTGATTGCATAAACTTTTATCCAAAAGTTTATTTGCGATTTAGGTGAATACAATAGAAATGTAAGAAAATAGATTTGTCAGGATCACCTTGAAAATAACAAGAATTGATTTGAGTAATGGAATTGAAATGACTGACTTACAAGTATTTCTTATTCTCATAAACATCAAAGAGGCCAAGGACGTGAGGATGCTCAATCAGTTTCATAATTGCTATTTCTCGTTCCACCTATTCAAAATGTACAAAAAGTTTACATCAGATTGAAAGAAATATAGTGCGAACAAAGGGAACGGCTAAAGAAGCACTTTCTTTCATTCCTGACTTTTTCCTACAAAATCTCTGACCTAATTTCCAGAATTCTTCGGATCGAATTTCCCATTTTCGTATATTTTCATTTGGGAGAATTCTTTCACGAAGGACTTTCACTCTCAGACCTTGGAATTCTTCTTTGTGTATCCAAATGCGCATCAAGACGCTTACATGCCATATTTGCATTTTGGCTAAGCTGCCGCATTAAAACTGATGTTACTTACAACCAATTGCAAAATTCAGAAAATCAGATGCCTTAGAAATTCTGTTTCGACGTAACTGTGGTATTTAGTAAAATATTGACATAAATATATCAGGTATTGAAAAATAAGTATAAACAAGGCCTTTTTTTGTTGCCTTCCATGTAGAATGTCCGCCGAAAAAATATCTTTAAAGCAACTAACGTAATATTGCCCGCCTGAGGAATAGAACCCTCAATGGATCCTTGCGGCACTAATTCAATAACGGACTAATTGCTATTTGGATATCTTCTCCAGAAGTTTTGGAAAAGAAATTGTCACCCTGATCTGAATTCGTACAAATTTTTCATTGAGAAACCTTCCCACGTCTAAAATTAAGGCCGAATTCCCTGGAAAGTTAATTTAAAAGTTGTCGTCATTTAATGACCGAAGCCCCATGCCCTTGAAACATTCTCTGCAGTTGACTCTTGTGAAATCAAAAAAATATCTGGTGAAATGTACAAATACAAGATTAATTAGTGGGTTGTATGTACGAAGGAGGTGTGAAGCCCTGCACACTAATTGATAGAGTAATTAAAGTGAGCGACACTTTGAGTAAGAATTCGCCTCCGGAATGAATCTAGGCCACGCCATGAATGCGAATCATTATTGACTTTACTTTGGAGGTAGAAAATTGTTTTGCCTTGTTAACGATGAACGTGTAAATTTAATTAAACTCTTCTCCAGCCTCCGGCAATACTTTGTCTTACAACACAAAATTGCTCAACAAATATCAAACATCCACAATCCTCTAGAGATTTGAGATTCTGTGATCAGACCTTGAGCCCAAAAATACCAAGTGTGTTGTACATATGGATTATCTCACCACGGTCAGACTACATAGATCATTTCATGCTTCCAAAAATATTTTTGTATTCAGGGCCTACGCGAAAAGGAATCAAAATTTCGGATAACCAAAACTAAATCCCAGGGCAGTAGAGTAATGGGTTCCGAGAAACCACGAAATAATTTATTAGTAGTAGTAAAAGTGCAAGTCCTTTACTAGGCTATACTGTTGCAATATCGAGCTCATATGGTAAAAACGATTCTACAGGGTGGTTCGTACCCTTATGGAATATCTCAACAAGTCCGGCTCGTCGTCACATGTTGAAGACAATATCATCCATGATTGAATGCGCAATTACCGTATTTGCTGTATTAGAATCCCGGGGCTCTATTACAAAAATCTGTCCGCAGGTCAGTCGCTTTCTCTACTTTCTCCATAAGAGTACTTGGAGAAAGTAAGAGAAAGTACCAGAGTTGTATTGGAGACCGGGTTTTGTCAAAGCAAATACGGTACATGCCAAATACCGTTCAGAGAAGAGACTGCGTGAACTAACGCTGAAAAAAATAAAGTTCAGCCAAGAAAACAATCCAAAAGTGAAAATTCAAATACCTAGGGCATTAATTTTGTGGAAATATTTAGATATATTGCAAGAATTTGATGAAAGTTGACATTCGATTAAAATTTTAGTGAACTATCTACAAACCTGCCCACACAGCTCATTGTCTTTCCATTAGAAGTTCAGGTTGCGTTGAGTCGCAATTGTTTTAATGCGGTGAAGTTGACTTTCATCTACTTTAAAAAGTTCTCAGTTATTCAGATCGCGTTTCATTTTATTTAAACTGGTACCAGTGTCATTGATTATGCATTGGAATTTGGCTTAAACGGGTTGGACTTTGTTTGAATCTTCTATAAACCTCTGACATCAATAGTTCTGCCTCTGCTGGAAGATGGAAAATTTACGAACCACCCTAAACCATTTTGTCTAACCTTGGCCTACTGAAACTGGAATTCTTTAAACTGCCAATTTTTTTATTTCTCTTTCAATGTACTGTTAGTGCAACCCCACTTTCACTCACGGTAGTAAAAGTTAGAAGGAATTCACTGAGGAATTTCTGTTTTCAGATTTTCCGGCCAGTACATTTATAATGTAAGTTTTGATCAATCTGTTTGAGTGATGTGCTCAAAATAGGCGGCTGGAGTGAAATAAATTAACTAATCTCCGAAATGCTGTCTGTGCTTGGCCTAAGGTCTTTCATGCATTTATATTTACATGTTTCCAAATACGTCTATTTTCACTTGAGTACATGTAGTTGTAAACATTTTCTTTGTTGTTTGTTGTAAATGAAATTGCGTATATTTGTCTTGTTTTTGAAGTTGACACGTTCGCCGAAATCAGAATCATTTCCAGACACTCACAGAAATTAAATACACATACACATACACACGAACTTGTCCTTTTCAGTCTAGTTTGAGTGTATTTGTGGATTTATTCTCACACTGTTTATCAATTCTCAACCCACGCAAATGTTATTTGAATAGAAATCGCGCCATTTACATCTGTCAGGCTTTCCTTTAATGTTATCCAGAGCTATATTTATTTACAAAGCCACAAAATCCACACTAAGGCCATCACGGCCAGTCCGCACATGCTTTCTATTCAGGAATATAAAAATTATATCAACACCTATCAGATATTTTCAAGAATATTTTAAGTATTCTAATTCTAGTTAATTTGCCGACAGAGAGTTTAAACTGAAAGTCTAAATGTTTGGTTGATTTCTAGAATGGGAAGTCTGGAATTGGGATTAAAACTTCATTGGTTGTTAGAATCAAAGTTTTGAGTTAAACTCCAAATTCTTGACTCAAGTTGGAGTCAAAAGCAATAAGGTTAAACGAGAGGTCCTTGGTTTTGCTTTCTTTTCTTTGACTTTGAAAGTGTATGTATGTAGTGTGTGGGTTTTTGAGTTAAGATTGTATTTTAACTTTCTGTATCCATTCTGAGTGTTGGAAGAAGAAAAAAAAACTTTTGTGACCTCCGGCGAGAGTTAAAGCCCCAGCACGACCGCTTAGGTTTAGATAATGTCAGGAACAAGTTGAAGGATTCTCTTTTCTGGAAACATTGGATACGATGGAAAAGTTTTTGCTCAGGAGAAGATTACTTGAACTTTCGGATTTCCACGAGGCTACTGTTATGCTGTTATATTGTCCATGGACAACTATAACGATATACGAAACTATTTGCTTAGAGATCATCGGAAGGAAGATTTTCCGGCATCCTGAGATTCAAACTGCGTACGTCCAACAAATTTTCTTTCCAAATGCCCTCCAGGAACTTGTCTAGTGTACACATTCCACTACAACATAAAACTTGCAACCATTTATTACCATTGTCCAAAATAGACTATTCCGAAGTCACTACAACAGAATCCAACGCAATTGTGGTCGTGAATCTTAATCCGTTCTGTATTATAAGAATAACAAATATTCAACTTATCAGCTGCCCAATTCTAGGGAGTAATCGAAAATTCAGACAAACAGTAGTGCGAATTGACTTACTACAATTATAGTACATGGTGGCACGTAACCTTTGCCCCCCGCCCTGGCCGGAACAATCAGGGGGAGTCCGACGAAATGTGAGAAATGTATTTTGTAAAGAATCTTATGAAGGATCTAGGGAACTATTCCGTTTGCGAATCCGTCGCGCTTAGCGGCGCTAACGAGTGCGTAAAAATCGGATTTTCCAACGGTATTTTGACAAAAACAGGCCCAAAATGATTTTGTTTAAAAAATCTGCTTTGATAGCTTTTTGGCAATAATTTCATGCAATTTTTAAAATTTTGTTGGACCGGTTTGGAGAAAGTCGATTTGGCAAGGCAAAAAAAAAACAGATTTTCTTCTCCAAATGCCTTCCCAGCTAAAAATCGACTTTCGATTTTTCAATTTCAAAATCCATTTCATGACATTTACATATGAGACGCCAATAAAGTTTTGGCGTTTGAGTCCACAGCAAATACGTTGATTGGGGAATTGTACTATGAGTTCTTTCCCTACTACTAGAGTTACACTCTTTAGACCAAATGAGAGGCTGGAACGACTTCGTTACAAAAAATACACAGATGTGTGACTATGTCTTTCGCGAATGTCGATTTATGGGAGTATTTTATTGTTTAGAACTGTACAGTGTTACAAACTTGTAAAACATTTGCGGACACGCTCCTATAAATACCATCTGGACTAACAGTTGCGAGATTTTTGAAACTAGAATTCTGGTATAAAAATTGAGCATGTTGCGAGGGCCAATGGCGTGCCACCATGCATGCGGCGACACACTTCTTAGCGTTTTAAGAGTGCTAAACCAGTTCCGAATGTCTGTCGTGTTTACCCCGTTAAATGTTTATTGTCCTAGAAAGAAATTGGTGTTTGCCGGCTGTCATTATTTTAGGCCCTTAATTTCTTAACAAAACACAGGGGTTTAAAGCTTTGAATCTGGATACAATACAAATGGAACCAGAAAATATTATGACGGCGCGCGGCATATTATTTATTTCCCATCCAATTAAAGATAACATTTTCTAGACACAATAGCTCAAGTGAAGATTTAATGATATCTTACCCGTGCTCCTGTTGACTCAATTAGTACGAAGAACAAAAATAGAACAAAATAACCTTCAGTGTTTTTACTCACCTTCATTAACACGGATTCACTCAGCTTTTCTCGATTGATGATTTTTATGGCAACTTTCTTCCCCACCACACAATGGATCCCAAGTTTGACAAGCCCTAGAAAATCAGTGATAATTTTAATTAATTGACATTTTGTAACGACAATGAAGGACATCGTATCTAGTGGGAAGTGTGCCGGGCCCACGTGGCCTCATTGTGGTCTACCTGTCTGCCAAGTTATTTCGCAGGAGTTGTTGAAGAATCTGAAGAGAAACTTTACTCATTAAAATGATTGTGTGGGACTTCCAAGTCTTTTTTGTTCTAAAATTCTGTTTTTTTGACTGACTGACTGGGGACTTCTTTCATACATAGGTTTTGTTCAAATGCAATCCAATCGCTACAGAACAGTACCTTTAGGATTTTAATTGGGTTGGTGTTCATTTATGCCGCTCCCACAAATGCCGTCCAGCTTCTACAGGGATGGCCAGAAGAAACGTCTCCCCTCTTGTGTAAAAGAATAAAAGGTACTCCGATCGGAACAACATAATTGCTATTTAAAATACACTATACTGGGAAGTATACTCGGAACTAATTATCGGTCTTGATTTGTGGGACGACAAAATTCAGATATCACACATTCTTTGTCAAATGATGGCTTATCGTCTATTTCTACGAGGGAAAAAGCTCCCTAACCTAATATGCGGATTCCAACTATATTTGTTGTTTAACGAACGACTAGAGAATATACATGAACAGGCAAGCGGAACTCAAACGTATCTCTATATCAGATACCGTTATGGAGTACCCTTCCTGACCAAGACCATTGAGCATTTATTATGGCTCACCCTGTACAAACCAAGCTCATAGATTCGGATTATGTTACACCCGAGCACTCTGCATTAAGGAGTGGTTTGTTATAAGAGGGACTCTTATCAGAGCCAACACGTTTGTGTAGAATATACATTCTGGGTAGATACGCTCATTAGGTATGGGATGGATGGATCGGATGATAAGGGTTAGGATGCGGGGAGAAGGAAGAAACCGGGTAGAACACACAAACCTCTGATTTATCTTCATCGATCCGCCAAAAACCGACTAAAACTAAAATCTACGTGAACCACAACCAAGTCGCCGAAGAAACTTTCTCTACAAACACACCAGAACTTCATCCCCGATTTCATCTCTCTCAATTTTTTTAATGAGAATTTAAGTTATACGAGTCCGGGAGTGGAAATTCTGTTCTGCACTTCGGCTTCGGTGACATTTAATCCAAATTCAGAGAAATTTCTTCAACTTTAATCGTAATTGAAGTTTTTTTTCCTTCCTACCACTGGTACGTGGTATGAAAGGCAAACTTTTCAGACTTACAGCAGCATGTGTGAGCTGTTGTCTGAATCGAATGAGTTGATCGCAGGTAGAAGTTCTAAGAAATTAGTCTGCTAGTCAGCATTACATATTAGATCCATCAACTTTCTTCCTTGAGGAAGAATCTTAATTATTAGGAGACGAAATTCTGAGAAAACCAAAGAAAACGTACAGACCGTGAAACATGATTCAAATCAACTGACTCGAATGAATCCATAACTTCAGACTTCAGACTGAAACTCAGACGCCATGAGTATATCGTGTCGAAGAATTCCTTGATCGAAAGTTTAGACTTTCTAAATTGCTCTAGCGTTCTACAAACTATTATGTTATGACCTCTACAATTTATTTACTTCATCCTACAGTGGAAAGCCATTCCTACAGACTCCTGACCTTGAAAAGACTCAGACGCCTCCAGGGTGCGGGGCCGCTACATCGACTTATTCGATTAAGAAGATTTTTAAAATAACAAGAGGGCATGCAGTTGCATGTAGACAGTGCAATTTGCAAATTCTTTGAGGCGGTTTTCAAGCTTTATCTAGGGCTATTTCCATAATAACACGCAATTTATGGAGGACCTTGAAGACGTTACAAAGGATTCAATTTCGGAATGGAATTTTATAATTGCGGCATTGCGGGAAATATGGAAATTCGGGGCACCATTTTAACAACGCTAATCTTGCGACACATCCGTTTGTTGTACTGCAGGTACAGTTTGTACCTGCAGTAAATGACCGAATAGAGCCCGGGTCTTTCTCCAGCTTTCTCCATATAACCTAACGGAGAAAGTCTGGGGCATATGAAGCTACATGAACGAATAGAGCCTCAGGGCTCTATTCCGTCATTTACGGTATGTAACGATGAATTTCTTTAAGTGTCTTCAGAGTCGTTTTGTTATTCAGACGTTTTACTGTGTAAATCAGGTAATGATGAACTTTACAAGGGACGTTCACCATATAGCATTAAATTATAAGACAATCCAGAGGAAAACAAGTATAGATTTAAATTAGAATACATGCTGTCGCTATTTTGTAGTTCCAAACAAGACCACTGGCCCGTGCCAATTTGGTAAGCCGCATTCGGCATTTTCTCTGGTTTTGTATATACTATTTTAATAACATAAGTAGAAGGTAATAGGTAAGTTAAGTTTGGTGAGACTCCTAGATGGTTTGCACACGCAGCTCAATTTGGTGAAATCAGAACGGATGAGTTAATTTAATAAACGAAGCCGGACGTGAACAACAAACCTGGACTGGTTACAATTTCCACTTCCTGCTTCTAATTTTAAGTATAACATAGGAAGGCTAGGAAGGAAACCCAAGAACATCATTTCTCTTCATATATTCAAATTAACTCCTTGAATTAATAACTAACTACACGGGTTCTCGTTCCAACATAGTTTTTCTCCTAACAGCGAGAATCCCTGGGTTTAATTTGCAATAAATTACGGATCATACCTTCTGGCCTCAGTTTCTCCCCGCTACCTAATGTGAATGCTCCGCTACCGACACGAAACCCTAAGATAGGGCGGACAATTTTAAAAATTTATATGTCAATGTAACCCTTGTAGTTATGATGTAAATGGCTAACTGACATAACTTTTCCTTAGTTCCGACTTGCATTTGAGCCACCGTTATTAATGAATATTTTACTAATACCGCTTCCTCTGTCCCAGGTCGGAATTCAAATCTGGTGAGAGGTTAACTCTCTTTATAAATTCTGTAAAAATATACTCGGGAAGGGGGGCCGGGTGATCCTACGATTGTGAATACATCGAATTTTCTTTTTCAGAGTTTGGAATTTTAATGAAAGTCAAATTCGGTACCAATCAGTACCAACTGAATCGAACAGCTTCTATAAAGGTAACACAAGGGGTTGCGCAAAAGGCTTCAAATGGATCATCCGTAACAAGATAATAAACCATCCATACTCTACACGGCGTTATCTCTGGACTTATTATCTATCCTCAGTTGTGCGATGACAGAATTCAGATATCACACATTTTCTGTCAAATGATGGCTTATCGTATATTTCTACGATGGAGAAATCTCATCTTTGCTATGCAGGTTCAGAATTCCAGTCCTTTTGACAAAATATGGCATACCCATGTCGAATAATTTTTTACGGCAATATTCATATAATATTAGTAAACGTTCAAATGAATGGAATAATATTGCCTTATTTAAACAGTCTAGCTACATACTCTTCAAGAATGCAAGATCCAGAGTGATAAATATAAAGAGAAGTACTGCATTACTACACGGTGTTATTCACACTCGGCCTTTAAACTTTAAGTAGCCATTACAACTTGCATTCTGCATTTATTTCATCCCACTCCTTTTGTAGACACTCCATTCATAATTTATGACCGGGATTTAATTATTCATGACCAAAGAATTTGAGACATAAAAAATAAAAGTAAAGGGAATGAGCCTCCAAAGAATGGCAAACTGGAATTGGGTATGGTTATATAACGACAAGAAAAATAACGATGAATGCATCTATCCATTACACTGCACTACGCCTGGCTCAGATTAGCTTGAGATACAAGAGACAATATTTAAATGTAAAAGTGGCAGAATTTATTTACACTCGTATAAAGTGCTAGTCTTATAACTGTTATTAATTGTGTCATTAGCCGAAAGGCAGAGAAGCACAATGAAAATTTATTATAGTCAAGGAAGTCAAAAATATTATATAACCAAAAAAAAATTTCGGTTCATCGGCAGAAATTTTAGAAGCTCCTAACATACATTTTCGAAATATTCTCGCCAAATTTTTCAATTAGGAGCGCTGGAGTTGACAAATTTTAATTCATATTGTATATTTATTTCAGATATGAGATCGATTAGAATTTTGCATCTGAATATTGTACCTTGTTAGTATTGCGATTCCATGTTTATATTATTATAGAGCAGTAGGCAAAGTTGGTGAAGCGGCAGATGGAAGTTTATTTATTTAGTTCAAACCCGCCCACACATTCTTAGAAAGACAAATTGGAGAAAATGTGGCAAAGCACAAGCTTTCTCTTTCGTTCTTTTTTTAAAAGGAAGGAAATCTATAGTGGAAGCTAAAACGGGGGGAGGAAAAAAAAAGACAAGACACCTGCAGTCCATCAACATTTCTCCGCCGGCATTTCTTCCATTTTTTCCATGCCTCGTCAGCTAAACGGTTTTATTTTCTTCAGGAATATGTAAAAGTACAATGCAGCTCTTATAGTAAAGAAACGAAGTTGGAGCTATACAAACAGTCCAAGCGAAATGTACATGTACAATACAAAATCCTTGGCTGTATGGTTTTGACAGAGAATACTTAGAAAGAAATGTGAAGATAAAAGTAGGAAATTGAGTTTAAACCAACCCTAAGGCAGAAGAAAGAGGGGGAAATAATCATCTGAAGGAAGGAAAACCCTAAATATCCTTCCAAAGACTTTCTACGTCCCTTTATTTTTGTTCTTCTGTTTAATTTGATTACCGGTGTATCTTCTTCTACCAAGAATTCATTTACAAGAGAAACCATCCGTCAGGTTTACATCAAGCTATGTCTGTTTCCTATTTCTCACCATCACCACTTTCTAGCCTGCTGGATGTGCCATGTCTGTTTCACTCAAGTTCTTAGTGGATGTGATAGTTCATCACAAACTACAGAAATCTCACCATGTTGCTACAAAATCAAAATTAGCTATTTGAGTAGCTATCCGGGATAATCAGCAGTATAAACATTCGTTGCGTTAATTGATTGACAAAGATGTTATTAAGTGATATCCCAAAAGTTCTAATAAGAATCAGTATTGACTAGTGGCCGATAAGGTTCATTCCGTCCCGATTAATAGAGTAATGTAACAATAATTCGTTATTGGAATATTTCAGCTTAGTATTTCACAATCTTAGGGCAAGAAAAACTACAAAAATCATTAACGCCAATTCATGATTTTGTTCGAACAATTTTGGACCATAATGCATTATAATTCAAATCGAATACTTTTCATGACTTCCTCCATTTCTCTGAATCTGAGGAAGTAGTAGCGTCCTGGCTATCACTATTATTAGGGTGACTATTTGAGGCCGAATTTTGTTTAACTTTACAGCACGCGGGTTCTACACGCGTCAAAACACATTATTAAAAAAAAAAAAAAAAAACTTTACAGCATGGTTTTCACAATGATAGTTTTGGCTGATGAAGAGTTAGCAAAACGAAGTTGATTCCAGATCTAGGTTTCTAGAATTCTTTCTTCCAGTCCCGAAGTGCGTCTATGCATGCTGTACGTATGTCTAATGTTTATTCCTCAAAATAGCTTTGTGATTTTTCCCTTGTGGGTGGTATTGCATGTTGTAGGTTCAGTCATCATGAGTTTTATTGGGGTCTTAATGGGTAAAAAAAGTGTCGTTATGACTATCCCGGTGGCAACTCCCTAAGGTACACCCTCCCTCGAATTTCGCAAGTACGGTCTAAGTACACGGTACAAAAAAAGTACTTATTTGTTTGTAAAGAGAAACTTATAAGACCCATACATATCAAACAATATGTTCTCTCGGATGTTTATATCATCCGACAAAAACAACTTACTTAAGTATCTTCCTACATGATAAGCAAGGTGTTTCCTATATTTTGACCCCCCCCCCCCATCATTCACTGACGAAAAAAATAGATTTTTCAGAAAATGTTCTGTCAATTCAACGCTCAGGCCGGCACGCATGTCACCTAAAAATTTCTGTAAGCGAAATATGTGTCCAAATAAACTTTTTCGAACTTTGATAGTATCGTCTTGGTTATGCCCCAATGCACCCCCCTGTGATTCATCTACATTTATGACATGACTCCGACTGCACGTAATACTTTCTCCTCTTGGTGAAAGTTATTTGAAGGGTGGTTCCGTCTGCATTTAACAAATTGAAAGGATATTCCTTTTGTATACACCTTCCAGAGAATGGATCAGGAGTAATGCAATAAATTTTTATTGACGGGCAGAGCAACACAATTAAGTAAAAGGTTGGTCTATTTTTGTTCCGGGGGAAGAAGAATACACACACCAAACAGGAAAGACTGAGTCAGTTCCTATGTATATTTTGTCTATTATGTGATGTGTTGTAGGCCATGTGTGCAATGACTAGGTGGAGTTTACCGACAACATAATTTCACCAATTTTAATATTTTTCGTTCATATTTCTGGCAATCCCAATTTCCAGTCCTGTTCATATTTTAAGACCTCTTGAACTGTGCTACTGCAACTCAAGTACTATATTTTGATGATATTGCCCGGTTTTTCTTCACAATTTTATAGCGCTTTTTATTTTAGGACATAAATCCTAAAGTACATATTTACTTGGCAAAACATCATTGTCAGTGACGCAGTTGTTATTCCATTGAAATTGTAAGCGAGATTAAAGTATATCTGATAGCCAGAAATGCAAACAAGAACGAATAAAATTTGCAGAACCAATGTTGCTGCGTACATAATAAATGCCCTAGGCATTGTACACATGACCTAAATGTATGTACGATCTACAACATATGTATTGTGTCGTGGACCCAATATATGACTGCAGCACCCATCCGGGGTAGATTTTGTATTTATGTACATAGTAGTCCAGTTTGTCAGCCTCATCCGCATTGTATAAGGCATTGCTTTCGTTTTCTCATTGATTCGGTGGGGAGAAAGAAGGGAGAAAAGAAAACCCGGGTATTTCCATCGGTACAGTGAAAGTCACTTTTGCCTAGAGAGGCGCCATCCTCAATATTCCGGTTTTTCCATTCGGATTTCTCGTCCACTGAACATACCGACCCGAAAATTCTCTGCTTCCAAACAATTTCCTCTAGTTTGTCCAAAGGGTGTTTCGAAAATAACATGAACAGTTTTCTTATTACAGATTATTCAGTCGGTTGTGGTATAAATGCTAGTAATGGTAGCCATTGTCGCTTTGTTATGGTCAGGCCTCTATCTCTTAGACACACAGCGTTCGGTGATTTCTTTCGAAACGCTTTTCTCCGTTAGGCTTTCAACTAAGGTCAGCTCCTTACCCTGAGCTAAATGGAATACAAACTCTCTCTCTACGAAAGATATACGATGATATTAACGTCAATTATTGCTTGATTTGATTTGATTTAATTTTTTAATTTTTAATTTGTAACACCCTTTTAGTATCGAACTTCCGGTTTAAAACATGAATATCGTGAAACTAGTTTGGCAATACGACTAAGATGACAAACATGATTTAGATTGAAACACCCTAGAACCGTTTTAATTCCAATTTTACGCAGAAGCCGTGTCAGACAATAGTTGTCTTGAACATGTGAGACACCCAGGAAAGATAGAAATTGCTCGCGGCCTATAAAAAAATCTTGCAATCCACTTTAATGACAGCGTATAATTTCATTTCATACGTTATCGAATTAAAATAACTTATTACGATTGGTATTACATGTTCACCTTAATTCTTGAACAACCTGACCACGACGGAGCTCATCCTCTACAGATTACTTCTGGAACACACTGTATTCCTTGGAACTAGTTATATTTTATTTTTAGTCTACTCTTTCTCCATTCTGGCAACTTGTGTTGAATCGACTGAATGGCTGATTTCTAATGACAAAGGAGTGACTAGCTCGAGTGAGTTGACTTGGACTGGATTGAGGATCCTCCAGAGCGAAGGAAATGTAGTTAAAGATTTAGGATTTCCAAAAGACTTTCACCAAGAGAAAAGTCGATTCACGAGAAAATTACGGGCTAGCCTGACCAGAGAGGACTCAAAACTTGATTCAAGTTCTTTCAACCGAGTTAGTCAAAGTTTTATTCATTCCTCAAGGACGTAAACAACAAGAGCATACCCAGGGGGTTTCAAAACTATAGTGAAGTGGAGAGCATTTAACTTATTCCTAATTATTGATCATCTTAATCGCTCGAGCGGTATGACGTAAGTAATCCACCGATCTTGTTTTTGTTGAACGCTGATTAGGCTGTGCATTTGACTCGACGAATGGGTGTTAGTTTTTCTATAAAATTCATATTATTTTAGGTGTCGTTTATAGTATGGTGACTGTTTATGATCCACCGTGGACGTAGTTATCGCAGTTTGGTTAATTGCTTTTTAACGTTACTCTGTAACACGGCGATAAACTATGGCACATTCAATAAACTTAATTCCGTAAAGAAAAGTGATCCTGGAAAAATACCCGTCAGCTCGAGTTAGTTCGTTATTATTTTAGAATAAAAATATTCTGGCACCCAAGACATTTTGGCGAAGGTTGAGTAGCAGGAGCAGAGCACCTGAGTCGAATCGAATTAGAGATTATCTTCGAAGAAATAGGACGAAAATAGATGTTCCATTACGGGGGGAAATATGGTATATAAGAAAATTATGGTATAATAAGTATGTATGTCAGCAATTTTTACCGTCAACGGACATCATATCAATTGTACACTTTAGTAACATCCGTTTGAACACGGGCTCCTCAAAACATTGATATTCTTATTATTTTTTGTCACGACATCTTCAATTATCAGCGTCTTACCGACTCTGTTCATTCCGTTAGAGCCTTGAAATTAAAAGCAAATGCCAGAAATAGGGATAAACAATAATAGCAAAATTGACAAATCATGTCTGCTGAAGAAATGACAGGTCATATTGTCATATATTACATATAACGGTTTTCACTTAACGTGACTCGGTGTCGGTCAGTCGGGAAACATGCGGTACTCGACTTCCCTACTGTATTAGATCACTTCACTGATTTATTAAAGCGAAAGTGGGGAAAACAGAAAAGTTGGGCTGAGATATTACAGCCCCGGGAGCGGGACCCGTCCGAACATGTAGCGGAGGGGGGGGGGAACTCCGTACTTCTACGCTGTCTTGAACAACTTAAACTATCTGTTAAGTGTACACATTGCCTAAATGTATAATGGCCCAGAACATGTGCGTAATGTAGTGTTCAGGTTTATTCCTTGGATGAAGTTTCAGGTTTCCATGACTAGACTTGACTATACTTTCACCTGATCCGTCTAATTTCTACTCTGTCAGAACAAATTACTTAGAAAAGAAAGGCTAGCTAATAAAAGCAACTCGTCTACAATTGAGTCTTTGTTCTAATACTGGATTACAATCCACTGCATTGTATCTACGACTTTGTGGCGACATGTGTCTTTCATCTCCAAATTCAACCCCCTCGGTATACATTACTTACAGACTTCCACACTTCCACAACAATTATTCAAAAGTTCAAGGGTCGTCTCGTTAGGATGTAGTTTACCTATTTAAGTGTTCATTAACTCTAGGATTTACGTCTTGAACGTTTTTATGGTGCATTAAATCAAGTGTTCTTCCATTTAGATCGAGAATGAAGGTTTAGCTAGAATTTCTTTAGGTAGACTAATAATTCATCTAGAATCATGAGAAATCAGGAGTAAAGCTGTTTTTCTTAGGTGAAAATGAGCACCTTACATGTCAGCAATTAAAACTTGTTCCACGCCCATGATTTTTGTGTTCTACGAACAAGGTGAACGCTTTCCTTTCAGTTTTCAAAAGTTGTGTAAAGTTAGCATCCATAAGTAACTTGTAGGAATATGAGTTGTTGCATCATCGCCGATAGCCTTGGTTTAAATCAAGGTCCAAAAGAATCGTTCTCTTCTCACTTTAACGGGACGTGAATCTTTAATTTTGATTTCGTCTTCAAACCTTGCCTACGATATACTTAAAATTTACGGCATGACCAATATTAGCCCCTGGAGACTTTGAGGAAAGGCCTTTTGAAATAAATGACATTGTCAGATGCTCTCCTTTGAAATTCGTAAACTCATGACTTGGGTTTTTGGGATAATTAGTCAAATATATCTCTTTAAATGAATGAATAAATAAAAAGTACTATTTCTGTCTGGAAAATGTCCTCAAATATCTTAGGGATTCCAAGTACCATAGTTTTACTAGTACAACCGTGGGGTTGTATTTTCGAAATCAGTTTCCATCTCGGTCGCTTTACTCTCTCCATGGGTGGAGGAAGCACGGAGAAAATGGGGAAAGTTCCGGAACTCAATTACAGACCCGGCTTCTGGTGGAGACCGGATTTTATAAGAAGTTTGACGGTATTTCTAGTATTTGCAGTTGTATGTAATGTAAATGTAATGGTCGCGTATAACTCACAATACAAAACCCCGCGCCTTAATTTCTGGTCCCGCGTAATTTGCTCCAACGCATTAGCTCAATATTGGCAGTCGCACGACAGAAGAAGACAACGTGAGTTCATCCTAGTCATCTCACAATTTATCGCTAAAAATAAAAACTGAAAAATTATCGGTTGCGGAATAATGTTGTCCAGAAGGACGCGCAAAAGGGAAGAATCGGTGAGTTTACTGAATTTTTTTAAATGAACAGATAAGACTTCAAAAATATTTTGATTTCTTTCAAAGTCAACATACGGTATAATTTTTGACTTGGTTCTACAGTCGGAGTCGGAGGTCTTGGAGTCTTCCAGCGAGGTTTACTTTGAGCCGAAAGTGAGATTTAAAGATTTGGTGAGTTCCTCGGTGGTTTTTATTTATACATACAATTACCATTTTTATTGGAAGTCCACATAATTTTTGAATTTTACAGACAGAGAAAGTGAGCGGAGTGCCGGAAAGGTACCGACTGAAAATCCGGTTAAAAGGGGCGGGGCACGAAGATGTCCTTCTAGTCAATATTTTTACTCCGTTGAGAGTAGTCATGGACTATTTTCAGCGGACTTTTGTGAGTTTTTATAAGTTTTGACGAAATGAATTTGTTGACAAGTAGTTGTAAAAGTGTAACAATGTTTCCATTTTTCTAATTACAGGGTGGCAAGAGGGAGGATCTCAAATACTTACGTGGAGATCAAGAACTTCGGGAGCATTGGACTCCGTTCGAGGTAACTGGTCAACTATTTTGTTAAAAATGTAACTATACAAATAATTTAAGTTTTGACCGAAGTAATTTGATTAAGTAATAATTAGTTTACAATTTTCATTCAGTCTAGATTACCTATATTTTAGGTAAATATTAGTATTTCATGTCTACTCATCTACCCATGGTGGATAATTCTTTCGTTTAATTTCTGGTGAATAGTGGGTAGCGAATTATTGATTATTGAAATATTGATTATTTTAAATCATGACAAATATTCTTCTTTCGAAATTTTAACAGATTGGAATGAAAAAGTGGGACGTTGTGCATGTCAAAGTTCGCGTAATGGAAGAAGCAGGCATCTTTTAGTTTCTTAAACTAAATATTAGACTAAGATATAAAATGTTATATTAATTAATACTTTTTTTACCTAACAGTTACTGCATTTCGAGTTATTAATATAAATGAGCAGTTTGGAAAGATCTCGTTTCGAGTTTCTTAGGATTTATCCCCCAGCAGAATTAATTAGCGGGAGTCTGGTTCTGTCATTCCCAGTCCTATGTTTTCACTCCATAGACGTCAACTCTACGGATGCGGGGGTGTTGGCCGTAAAACCTACAACTCCACCGGAGTACTCAGTCATTTTCTCAACATTTTGAGGTTTCCTGAAAGTACACTTCTCCTACCCCCGAATTCGGTTCTTCGTAAACATGACGACCGATTCTGAGGGAAACTGTCTCTCGGAACACACTTGTGAGTCATACGCTCCTTTCATTATTTCCACTTCCAACTTTCTTATCGACCCCAGTGAAAATCAGAAAATGTTGAATTTTCATGAAGAAACAAAGTTATCCGTATTTACTTTTCGAAGGACAGAGTTCATGTCCGGAAGGTTCCACGACCACCTGACCGGCATTTACCGTACAACTCAAGACCACCTGTATAATAAGACCACATTTTTCGATTTCGATTTCGATATCTAGAACAGAAAGGTTCCCTCTCAATCTCATCCCCTTCCCCAGTTTAGTCTTCTAATGTAACGTATTCCGAAAACCATTGGTTTGAGGCCTTTAATGTCAGAGTTGATATATTTCTATTATTTTAACATACTTTCACTGCATATTTCGACCCCACTCGACCCGTGCAATAGAAAGGTAGGTATTTTTAAAAATACCGACTTGGTAAATATTTTATGTTTTAACATACCTTTTCTGTATGACCTAACCGACCCGTCCTATGAATTAGGGTTATTTAAATATTACATACTTTCACTGCACGACTGCACTCAACTCATCGCATGAAATTGAAAGTTACTTTTAAAAATACCGGCTTGGTAAATGTTTCACCCCATAATTTTTCCTTAGTAAGAAAGAAGCACTCTTCTGAAGGATTCATTAAATATAATGGAGAAGGCATCAAAGATGCTAATCGTGGAACCCCCGTCCAGGATTTGTTGTTTTGAATTCTACCTACCCACTTGTTACGGAAACGTGCGGAGTTTGAAATCATACTGGGTGTCAGAATATTGAATGTTTTGATAAAATACCAAACCGGTGTGACAGTCATAACTAACGACAATAATAATTTTAGTTCGAAAGAAATGGCTTTAGTATAGCAGTCTTTGGAAGCGTGCCATGTACTGGTAAAATTTAAAAACAAATATTAATGGCTATGTTATTATACGATTTCTCAAATAACTTTATATTTATTGTATTCTGATCCTTTCATTGATCTGATTGACGATAACAGTTTATTTTGACATTTTTGGGCGAAATAGAAGAACTCAACAAACTAACTAACCAATTTATATAGATTCTATTTTTACCTCGTGCATATACATAGAATTAAGTCTTAAGCCGGATTTGACTTCCCTTTGTAATAGCTAAGAAATCCTACGTCAAAATATATGATCTTATTTGTTATCAAAAGGGAAATAAAATTTGGATTTGGTTTCCCGGTCCAATCTTATTTTCTGATAAATACCACTTATACGACGTACGCACAAGTCAGTCAGACTTTTGTTTGTTTCTTTGCCTAAAAATAAATATGTTGGATTGTATGAAAGATTCGAAGAAATCCCCAGACTATAGATTCCAAAGTATTATGACTTTCTGTTCAGCCGTGCCGTAGTACAAAATCCCGGGTAGAGTTTCATTCTCCGAATAATTTTCACCCTTTCCTTTCCATGAGATGAATACATAGGAGCAGACAGGGAGCTAATAATAATCCCATACGTTGTATACACATATTGTGTACTGTATGCACAGGGAGATATACAGACAACGCGGAATTGAATGAAAATCAATAAATTAAAAAGGACTCGTCATCGTCATCCCCCAGTCAGTCTCTTTTACACTCTATTATTCCACTAACATCACAACAACCTACCTTGTCAAGTTTACAAATAAATTATTTATCTGCCTTTCTTTATTGATTTTGTTTCTAAATATAACTCTCTCTTTCGGCCTTTGGCCATGTCAATTAAGAACCTGGAGCTCTCGATCCTTATTTCATCATAAGAAGATACAAGTTTCTATTACTACATTCTAACATGTCTCTGCGACTATCTTGTCTCGCTATGTTAGTTGTGTACTACCTTCTTGTAGGCCGGATACGGTACAGTCCTCTAGGAAAAGTGTCGGGGATTTGACCTGTGTAAAAATTGTACCTGTTTGTCCCTTTCCAAGGGTTTTCTCGAGGCGATAAGGGCCCACGTATTGAAGATGCTCAACGTGATTATCCTTATTCTGCATTTTACGTTTGGTTTCCAAAATAACAAGAGGGAAAAATATATTTCAAGACGTGACACGAACGAACACCCTCACGACACGACTTTCCCTCGCGACGTTCACACTTTCAATTTCCAATCAAGAAGAAAAATCGGGAGTCGGAGAGGTGGGTAGCCACGGATCCGAGTCCGAATTCTTCCCTCCGCAGCGGCTTTTTCTTCATGTCCGCTTCACTTTTTTAGTCTGAAAAGTCTTCACCATACTACCGCAAATCTCAAGAATCTACTATAGTTTATTGTATTTTTCCACTTTCTCCGGAAACCCAAACTTTCACATGAGAATAGAATAGACAGTTTCCGGTCCAGGTGCATGAGTCAAATGAACTACATTGAGTTTTAATATTTCTAGATTTAAAAATCTCTTTCACGTAAACATTCCGCTTCCGTATAATTTATTTTCCGCGGGAGTCCCGGAAATCACTGCATATATGCATTTAACTGGGAATACGTAGGAGATAAGAGTTCAAGTTCCAATATTCCGTGTTTTTCTCCCAGATTATTCTACTCGACTTACTCCACCGTTTTCCCCTCAATTTTGTGTATAGAATGGAATAAAATTTCTGGGAGTTGAGCCGCCGACGTACGTCTACAGTGGACTAGTGAGTAGTAAGAGTAGTAGTGTTAGTGTCTAACGTGCATGGGAGGGCTGGTTTTTGGGATGTCAATTTGAGTCCATTCGGATTTTACGGATTTCTTTCACCCGGTTCTCTTCGGCTCATGGAAAAGCATTAGAAAGTCCTGCAGTTGTTTCTTCTAAGAGTTCGGGGTTCCTCGTGTTCTACCAACACGCAGCCCCCGACACGCCTTTATCGATTGCACTGCATCCCTTCCTTGCATTCTGCAGTTACCCGAGTACGGGTATGAGTATGGGTACTACTACTACTGAAAACACCGAATAAGTTTCTTTCATATGGGAGAAAGTAAAGCAAAAAATACACTATATATAGAGACGCTTTCTCTACAAACCTTATTATGAGGATGACGGGAGTAGTAAGTGTCTATCCATGCATTCATGGCTTTCAATCCAGGGTCATGCAAAAACTATCTTACACTTTTCCAATGTTCTAAGTCCATCTAGATAAGTGTGATAACATGTTTTCAGACATTTTCAAGGTCGTCCATTCAATTCCTATGCACTTGCATGGGTCCTTACAAGATTGTGAGAGCTGAGGTTAGAGGTCAGACTAATAGTCATCATTATCAAAAATCACTTGAAGATATATTCTGTAGCAGGTGCATTTAGTATGGCAAGGCACGGCAGTGTTTATGCAGGTTCGTAACGATTTTCCTCCGTCCCCTCCGGATTCCAACATTAACATATAGCTATGCGGAAGAAAATAGTGAGATATACAATATCGCCAGGGTTTTATGTGGATTTACTAAAGATGCTGCATTTGGAGCATTATTAGTATGGCATTCAGAATTTTTGAAGTATACCATGAACATAGAATAAATAGAATGGATAAGGGTCTGCAAATTTTTAGTTCATATGTGATAAATGCGATTCTTGTGTTAATACTTTTCAGAAAAGTTTGAGGGTGCGTTCTTCCGAAAGGAAGTACAAAGGTCCATAATACCTATAAAGTGTATATCTCACTTGTGTCTCTCCTTCCGGACACATACCTTGCTGGAATGAACTGCCAATAAAGTTCTGGTAAAACGCTGGAATTGGAATAAGAAATATAAAATTCCTATTCATGCCGGCATATACAGGGTGGGACACATTCTGCAGTCCAACCTAAGAGAGTGCAAACAAAACTGAGATATGCACTTCCTAGGGAATTCTACTGGGATATTATAACTATCCTGCTTAAAAGTATAATGCGCGCTGCAGTGCTGACATATTTGAGACATCAGAAAAGTGAGAAAGGAGAGGAGTTCTGCATTCACTATCTTTTTCCCTTGAATTTCATGCGAATCAACGGGCAAAATAAGGATCAAATTATAGTTTTACTACCCGGGAAAACGGTTATCTTAAAATTCGCATGAGAATCAACAGAAAATGATGGTGAAGTTAATAATGTTCTATAAAATTTTCATTTACATTTGAATAGCCTTTAGTCGGAATAACGGTTATCTTAAAATTCGCATAAAAATCAACAAAAAATGATGATGTTAATAATGTTAAAATTTTCATCTACATTTGAATGGCCTTTAGCCGGAACACCCCTTATTTCTTTTCACTTTTCTAGAGTCTAAAATATGCCAGCGCCGCAGTACGCATCGGATTTCAAAGCAGGGCAGCCGGATATATCCCCAGTAAGATTCTCTGCAAAATATATATCTCACAATTGATTACAATCTCCCAGGACGGGCTGCAGGTGCTGGCAAAAGTTATGTCCGATCTCCAATGTCGAAGTTGTTTTGAACAACAGCGAAAGAAAGCATGGTATCAATCAAACGGTAGAACTGATCGCAGGATGGATCAATAGAGTAAGAGATCGTGAATATCCATTGCAGTTTTCGGATCTGAAAGACAATAAGGTTGGAGAGAAACACGGGTATTTTTGTCCAGAGCGCTGCACAGAGAAGTGCGCTCACGCGTCTGCATAATTATATTCTCTAAGCTCTTGCATGCACGGCATCACCATTACCTTTAGATACCCGGGTAAAATAACTCACAAGGGAAGGGTGCATGTTTTCCCTTGTCAGTTGAAACGTGTGACCAGCTCAGCAAAAATAAACAAAGGATCTATTCAAATCCAATCCTCCCAAGCGTGAGTTCCCACGAAAATACGGAACGACCAGCAATCTGCCTACAAATTGTTTCATGTCCAATCTAATAGTCAACAGACGTCCACAATTCTCTGCTATCTACATTCTGCGCTTACATCGAGGTGACCAACCGCAAACGTGTACGCTTACGAGTAGATTAATTTTTATGAACCTCTGAACCTGAGACTACACTATTTTGAATACTAATTTTATCCTCTTTTGGATTTCTTTGAAAATATCGATTTTGACTACCCAAGTGGAAAGTCTCGTAATATTTTCTTGAAATATCTTAGTTTATCATCCATAAAATTAAAAGACATTTCCGCGATGTCAATGCTGTTTGAGCCAAGGTGAATATAAGCGTCAGTTTGGTACTTTCAAATATTGATTTCCATCGAACCACACTTGTATTTTTGAATTTTATGATCTCGACCCCAACACTCGAAAGAACTCAAAATTCTTGGAACGTTGTAGTTAAAAGTGAGAAGGGAATTTCGGGTATGTCTATTTCGGCGGCAGTGCATTACTTACACCACCCTTGTCGAGTTGCTGATGAACCTTCGAACTTGACATTTTCATCCAAGTTCGGTATTCCTAATAATTATTGGAATATGCGAAATTGGAATTCCATGCAGATCCTGAAAATTAGTTGAAGAGCATGTCCCACTTTTATGGAACTAATATGAATTCATATACACTTTTGGAAATGAAGAAGAAAAGGAAATAGAAGGGTGGCCACCCAAACCATGAGCACATTTACGGGTAGAGCAGAACTCACTCATCAGTAATTGGATTTGAGTGATCACCATCCTCATATATATGCCATTTTGCTTCGGATGAATTTCACTCTAGAAGGAATCAAATTCGCATAGGCCATTTCTGTGTCGTTGTAGTGCATATATTTATGTGTACTATGAACACTGTAGACTATTTATTAACTACATGCTGGTTTTCCCGGGGCTAAAATGAATACACATGTTTTATGTGCCCTTAGGTTAGTCAACATATGCTGTACGACTAATTACGCAAATTAACCCTTCATTCTGACGTCAAAGTTCTACTAGAATTAATGAAACAGACAGATACAAGAAATCCACATGCTGTTGTTACTTTCCCATTTCCTCCATGGAGCTTCACTCCAGGTCCCTTCATTTGTCAAAATTATTCTCAGCTCAATGCTTTCATTTCAAAAACAAATCAGCATGCACTCCATGCATGGACTTGTCATCATACAATTTTCCAAATAAACACAACCAGTACTTTTCGCCCAATTAACGAATTCAGTACTTTCACCATTATAGATTTCCCAGGACGTATGTATCTTTTTTTTCACATCCACTCATCGTCTATAAATAAATTCTCTGGAGTTCCGACCGAGTAACAACATACAGACACAACAGACACTTTACCACATAGTTTCTTAAATAATATGTATTCTGTTTAATGTCTAATTACCACACGTGTCCGAACGAATGGTTACATATCTATATATACCACCAAGGTCACGCTCATTAATTATTAGCAAATTGCAAATAATTTGTTTTGCTGAAACGTTGATGATTGGAAATTATACATTTTTTAATCTCATTTTCGGGTTACTGTACTGTGAGACGTATATACCAAATACAGTGCTAGTTTCCAATATCAGATTTTAAGGATCGGTCTCATTAGGGATCACAATGGTTCGGATCTACAAAATAATATCCATTTGAATATCATCTTTCTGAATTACTCGATTTTGAGTGATCCGATTGGAGTATAGAATTGAGCAGATTATACCCCATGCCAAAGAAATCAGGGCAACTCAGAAATTTGTTTACAATGTCATTGAAAGTCAAGGACATATAACTCAATTTTTCGTTAGAATCCAAATTAAGATTTCTTTTAAATTCTTGCCTATTTGTTTAAGTTGATAAAACCTAAGATTCTCTAACTTTGACTTCGTTGCTTGTCTCTCTGTAGTCACGACATACCATCAGTCCAGTAAAGCATTCGCGATTAATCTTAATTGACAAAAGTAACCGAGAATCGAGATGCTGGTGTCGTAATTACATTCGAACGTAGCATCGCGAAAACATGAATAGTTGCGCCACGTTGAACGATGGACCACACAAACCGCTGCCAAAAAAGGCTTTTCTGTCCACAAAACATAGTTTGCCTTCCAAAAAATTTGAAGACTAGAAAGTATAGGAATTATTAATTTGAACTCACAATTAAGGTAATAATTTTAACGGCATTTATTAGGGCCAGAGCTCTATTCATTCTCCTGGACAGTACAGATGAACAGCCTAATTTTAAGGGAACAATAATTTATAGTGCAGCCGTTTCTAAATACAATTCAACAGAAAATTACGTTTCCGAAGCAACATAATTCTTACCGACTTATCGTGGATCCATCTATATCACAGAAAGTCACGTTTTGTACGTCATGGAAGCAGAGCCTCTGCAGTAAAACTCAAATTCATCACTGAAGACCAGATGGCGAGGTTCAGCCGAAGTGAAAGTGAAGGCATCAGCTCCATTGCAAGCGACTGAACGATGAACGTTTGCTTTTTACAGAATGCTTTTCCTCGTATTTTGTGAATACATTTGGTTCATTACTTTGATTTTGTTTAATTTCTTCAGTTTTTAATTCATAAAATACATTGATGTAGGTTTTGAATGTTTAGAGCGACATCGTTCCGATTAAGAGTACGTTTGATGCTTTTAACATGGCAATATCTGAATTCAGAATAAACCAACGATGTGAGGCCAGCATTATAACACTGGTGTAGTATTTCATCCGGGTCCGAATGTTAACAGCAACAAAAGCTGAAATTCTTTACTGTTTAAAAAGTAATTAACAATATAATTTCAGGCCGTTCAGGACTTGCAAGGGTATTAGTAATATTTATTGATATCGATATTCCAATATATTCAAGCTCGATAATACTAGAAACTTTCTACATAATATTCGATACCGACTGGAACAAAATTTTTATTATGAATCTTCAAAAGTGATCGAAGTAAGAAAAATTCATATTTTCTTGAAGACAGTGAAAATGTCGGATTTCTTGGTTTTCTCTTGGGAATTTGATCACATACAAAAATATTGATATTTTATCCTCGATGTAAGCAGAAGTGGCGCATATTTCGATTTTCTTTGACTTTGACATTGACACCACTATATTGCATTCCCTACGTTTAACTGGAGGGCAATTAGGCTAGATAGCTAGTTTCCTTCCCATTGGGGAGGAAAGGGGTCCGATTGTTGAAGACAGTGTAAGCCGAAATTCTTGACCGCAATAACAGAAATTAACTTCAAGCGTTTTTGCGAAGATTACAGATTTAATAAAGTTATAGGTAAACAGTCGTAGGTTCAGCACAGATAACCCATGTGTGATCGCTAGCTCGGGGTTCTGGGGAGTCAAAATTTTATGTACTGTCTTTATTTGCTGCCAACATATATGCTGATGTACATGCTTAATTACCTGGAGAATGTCAAAATGGAAATACTTCTCTGGTCTTCTAACCGAACCCGGTATCATGTTCTTGAGAAATTTAAGCCTTTGCCAATGCGGTTCTAAACTTTAAATTTTTATCGCACCTTTCGATCCTATCATATCGGAATTATTCGCTGACCAGATCTGACGGACGTATTCAAATTATGCAAGAGGAAATAATCTTAATCTGAATATCGTAATCTGATATAAGAATTTCAGATCTAATGGTGCTTCTTAGTGTGTAATATCAGCGTTATATCCATCAAATATTGTGCGGAATTCTCATACGTTAATCCTAAATTGACCCTCCGAACTTTTGACTAAATTGATCCTTTAATCGTTAATTAAAATTGAAGAGTTTTACGTACAATCATAATATATGAGACAGTGTCTCAAATCTCGTTAGCTCTCTCTCTCTTAATGTTTTAGAAAATTATTTATTTATTCAAACGAATTACCACACTTCCTTTTAGAATGACGTGAATGGAGTTCGCCGGTCTCAAAACTACTTTTAGTGCAGTATAAAGGAAATAAACCTTCGACTTACAATTAATTAAGAGATTAATTGATTCTTTGGTGATAATGTTTATCTAGTATTTATTTCAGCTCCCGGGCCAGAGTCAGACAGATTCTGCGGGTATTACTTTCTAACCAATTTATTTTAGAGCTACTCCGCAAAATTCAATTAGTGAATTCAAATATTTAGTTTGGATCAGGTGTTTTCGATAAAAAGGCATCTGGGAAGAAACCGAAGGGCAATTGTCATTCCGCTCTACAGATCTCAATCGAGTTCAAATATGTTATTTTTCACACATTCCTTCCATGCAACTTAACTGAACCATTCGGATCTTTCAACCATCATCTGTACATATATTATCCTCTTAATTCTAGTCTATTTCTATTCTGTCGTCCAACCCATTCCATGTCCACTTCTCCAAAATTCAGTCATAAATCCTTCGACTGGTTTTTTCTCAATTATTTTGGGCGTAAGGTCTTTTTAACCACTTTTTTGTGTTTCTTGTATACTAAAACTAAATGGTAACCGTAGCCCACTATTTGAACTTTGAAAAAATAAATGCATAAGCAAAATTTTTCATCTGTATCCCTACTTTTTCAACTCGCATAGTTTGTGACAGATAAACTTTTGAAACATTATTGCGAATATTACAGAACGTACATTCTTTTTAAATTGTGGCTTCGTAACAAAATTCAATTTCCCATGGTGCAGAAATTCTTCTTTTTTTATTTCTTGCGGCCAGCGTACCTAACCTGACTTATTATGATTTTTCAACATCCGAATACCGATCCTCATGGGAATGTCTGGACGGGATCCTGAGCTGGTGAAAATGGTCTCGTCAGGTTATTTTATTCACTCACATGTTGTGGCTCATAATACAATGCAGCCCCCAAGTAAAGTTTGACAAGGGTTCATTTGAAAGATGCAAAAAGTTACCTGTACTGTGAATAACGAACCCAAGCAGTTTACTTAAGTGGTTTTACCGTGGGATACCTTACCACTACCAGCTGTACCTTTCCATAGTAATAAAATAAACCCTTTCCATTTCTTTTCTTTGAATAACACCTCAACAACTTTGAATCTCAAATGTAAATGTTGAGTCCTGTCATAAGTAAAGTGGACTTTAGTACAAGTAGAGGCCTACTCTGTGCAACAACGTGCGAGCTCTTGAGTTAACACAAAAAACAAAGAGATCCTGTTTATTAAATCAAGTTCACACGGTGGATAATTAATTGCAGCATTTTTATGGGACCTAGTGCATTCCATCCTATTGATCGTGCTCTTGCTCTGGTTAATTGATCAAAAACTTACACAACAAGTGAATTAATTGGTTTCATCGTAGTGTGCTTCGATTCAATTGAGTTAAGTTGTTTGAGTCTCTCGGATTCACGGATTCGGAATCACTTTCCAAGTACGTCTCAACTTTTTTGCCTCTTAAGCTAATTTCTTTCTCTCTTCTTCTCTTATGTGTGACCGATACCCGGATAAAGAGCTGAGATATCGGAACTACCGGATTCCTGCAGGTCACCAAAAAGTGCATGTAATTCTTATCTTCAGGTTTCATTCACAGACTTCAGTTTTCTAATCGTTAATTCAAGCCGGCTAATTGGGGAGTTCCAAAATATTATTTTCCCCTTCGAACTTGAGTGCATCGAAATGATCATGGTATGAAGATCACACGTAGTCACATGGTAGCACAGGTTGCCCTTACTGCCTCGTTATGCTGAGGATCATATATGTAAGACAGATATATATAGACGATTTTAATTTTTGCTTCTAAGCGGGTTTTCTCCAGTGGAAAGTGACATCCACATGACACAACAAATAAACGGCACAAAATATCGCGGATATTTGGCCATTCGACATTTAATGAGAGTATTTTTATGAGACCACGTGTTAATGAGATTTAAGATGAATAATCCAGATAATGATTCTACAAATTTAAACATAACTGCATTCCATCCATGTAATTGTAATTGTTGTAAAAATTGGTTTCCGGCTTCCCGTCATAATTCAAACTGAAATTACAGTAATATTACATTGCATTGACAAGTGTACCAACTTTTTGCACTGCACTGCACTGCATGTGCTTGGTATGTCCATTGTAGACGATGAATTGAATTGAATTCCCCTGGATGAAACAATTCACAATGAAAAAGAATTTGCAAGCTTTACAAGTGCGAGGTATTCATCCATGAAATTAGTGAGTAATAATGTAATGTAACCAGGCAAGCATTTAATTTTAACAACAACGGCGGACGGCGGGGTTAGCGGATGTTATTACATTTTAAATAATACAAGCCAAAGAAAATGCATGGGTTGGCCCCTGCTGTTACGCTATGCCTTAATTCCTCGGAGTCGCACTGACTGTCGTTGCTTTAAAGAGCTTTTTTCGCTGTGTACTTCCTACTACTAGGGGTGTCTACCCTAGCCGAAATGGGAAGCACATTCTCTTTAATGTTTTTATTTCAGTATATTCCGTCACCATAAAGAACATGCTGTAAAAAGTTTATACAAGTTACTCAAGGCATTTATTTGTTTCGTTCGATTTCAATGATTTTATTTTGTGATGTTAAAAGTACAATGCACTCTCAGCCACCTTGTTCACCATAAATTACAATTAACATGTGTTATTTACATACAAAACCGAATTAGTTAACGTTTCCAAGTACAGCACAGCACAAATTGAATTTAGCTACCTTACGTTGCAATTTGTAACTACAACCTTAAATTTTATATTTTGGCCTCTGTGGAAACAGTAGACAGTTTAAACTACGTCATTAATTACTATATATTGTCTGAGCCCAATGTACAAAATATTACTATAAAAATTATGTAATCCTATCTTCTTCATCAACATTTGCAGGAAAAGAATTAGAGTTCAAGATTGCAGAAATCCTTTTGGATTTTATTCCACATCCATGCTGTGCCTTTCTGCTATTGTTTTCTCCCGACTTGACGTTTCATTGATTCTAAGCTTAATTTATTATGGAGTTTATGAATGAACTCTTTGTGTGTGTTTTGGCAGCATATAGAAAGGGAAAACATGATCGCCATACTACACATGCTAATTAGTTTTCGCAGAATAGTCGGTAGTGTGTTGGATTTTTTGCAAATGGGTCGTCGTAAGATGCACAATTCGAAACAAGTGCTGGAAGGAATAAATTATGCATGGAAATCCAATTTTCTCGGAAGAAATGAATGGGGTAGGAACTAAAATTTAAAATATTTTACACCGTTTGTTTGGAGAAACTTGTTAAAAATCACAGTAAGACATAAATAATTTATTGACATTAGTAGAATTTCATATAAAAGTATTCGTTTTAGGAGTTTGTATTGTGCTTGAAAAATAGGACATCTTGGCTACGTGGCGCGTTATCTATGAGAGTATAACCAATTGATGTGTCGTTATTTCCGAATGGACAAAGTAATTGAAAGAAAAAGGAATGAAGCGAATGTGGTCTACTTTAGCGTGATTAGGTTCAAGCGTCTATAATCATTGGCCGGAATTAATGAGAATGAGAGCACAGGAGAAGAACGAGGTATAAGAATAGGCACTTGCGGAATTTCCTGGAATTAACACCTGTAGCCATAAATAAGTGATCGAACAACAGTTTTCGAAATTCAGGTCACTTAAGGGTCGTTCCAGTCCATTTTCGCAAATTTTACGGACCTTATTGCCGACATTTTGTCTGGCACGGAATATTTATGCAATCCTCTTACTAAAGCTAATGTAACAGTACAATCGTATACGCAGTACAAGTCCAAAAGTCTGTCATTGCTAATTTTATTTAGTCAAGTACATATCGGCGTCATTTCGTGGGAAAATCTGAGCAAGTTTTTTTTATTACATATTGTAGAACAATTTTATGGATTTGCAACCTCAGGAAAAATACAACTCAGTTGTATGAGTGTGCAGCGAAGGGAATAATACAACATTAAATCATGTACATCTACATAATTTGTTGGCCATTTTCATTAGCACCTTCTTATTTCAGAATGACTACATGCATATCTGTTTTCACAAAATTAAAATTGACCTTCACAAGTTCGATTTAAAATTTCTCACAGACTGCACTAAATTTGGGTGACGGATATAATGAAAAACTAATTAGTTACGTGTAATTCAAAGAAAATTCCGGGCTGACCTTTTCTCATGCCAGTACTTGTCAACCTTGATAACCCTTTCTCCCTTATTCCACATAATTTGACCACTAACTTGTCTAATTTTAAGTGTCAATATTTCAAAGAAAATGGATTTGCGCCTCCGGGTAAATATTAACATTTAAATACAGGGCTCCGCATAAGAATTAACCAAATCCATGAGTTGGCACAAAAAAGCGAAATATACGTTTCGCAGAATATTTAATAAAATTCTTGAGGTAATGTAATATCTCAATTGTTTCTGCCAACCCGGAGATCAGGTTATAGACCACTCTGTACACCTAGCATTGAAATGCTGATGAACCTTCCAAGGTTATTCAAAACTAGGTACGCAGGTAGAAATATGTTGGGTCAAGTGTTCTACTACTTAACACTATGGAACAATAAGACAAAAATAGACCAACCATGAGAAAAATAAGAGTAAGACCGAATTGGTAGAAAATCCTACACTAACTTCCATTTAAAATTGTACTACGCATTATGTGTGTGCCTAATAGAAAGCATTAGAGGTTTGAGTCATCATTATAATTTTTTGTGTCAACAGAGCTGAGCTTCTATTTCTGCTTCTGTATTTCGGCTTTCCAAGACTAGACATAAAATCAAAATGTGTTGAATAGTAAAAGCTCAAGTTAAACAATTGCAATGTTTAAGCCAAGTTGTATGTCGAGGTTCTGTAAATATAATTAAGACACTCTGCTTGTGCATGAATGCATAGTCTTAAGTATTATAAACATCATTTGGGCTTAAATAAATATTTACCACTCAGGGTACGTAATTGTCACCACGTCGAGTCGTTTGACTGTACTTTCTACTACTGTCTTGGTTTTGAATCATAGTTTGTTAAATAACAAATCTACATGGTCTGCAATAATTAAGAATGATTGATTATTGTTGTGGGCATTCGCATTGGTCTGTTTATATATGTTTGTTCTTCCATTATATTTTGGCCTGTTGTAAATTATTTGAAATATCCAAAATTTTCCGAGTACGCGTATTCATACTTTCTCCGCCATTACAGACATATTAATATTTGTTTAGAAGAAATGCACCCAGTCATTGACATTCGGCGGCAAGGCCTTGCACGAGCATCTTATTTTTCGCTGATATTTTGTTTGTTTTCCATTTGACTAAGGAATAGTGCGATAGGTTTAATTTTTGTAAATAACGGAATTGGCGTAAGAGATTGTGATTGTGACAGTGTCATGGCAAATGAGCATGTCCTTAAAACAAAGGCGTGTTCTAATTTCAGTTTACATTATTGAAAACCAAATCAAATCGTAGAGTTGTAATGAACTTTGACGTGGTTCGTTCCATTTTCCATTAATGTACTAAATTGTCCCATTATCTACTATTTAGTTTCAATTCACGCACGTACAGTAATGTTTGATATGTACTGTGCCATTTTTTTTATTCCAAATTCCTCACGTAGTGGTACTTACATGCACTTAGTATATTTATGTTTGATTATTTGACAATTAGTCAGCATTCACCTGTTCAATAGTTCGTACAAAATTGATATTATGTATATCCTCCCCCGTGCATATTTCCTTCGTTTGCAATTAAATTAACACAGTTACAACAGAAATAACTATGTTGAAAATATATGGTGTTTTTGTTTTTGGGGTTTTCATTGTGTATCATGTACTGGCAGAGTACAACAACCGGATGATTAGTTAAGAGCAGGTTTCGCAGCAAACCTTTTTGTTAGGATTTTTTACTATTACACGGGATAACGCGAATCTCCGACTTTTTGCTCTTGTTTTGAACTTAAAATTGACCATCGCGCTTAGTGCACGCAAATAAGTCGAATAAGTATTTAAGGAGGAAGCTAAAAATGTTTTAGAAAATGCGGTATTGTTGAACTGTTGATTTGGTTGATGTTTTGGTCATTCACTCCAAAAGTGTCCATTGTTCCGTAGATCCAATTTTTCCACTCGTTGTAATGTCATTTTCACTCTCAATCTTCCATTTAAAAATATTTTTCATGGTCTAAATGGCTACTACTCTAAGTCTTCTTTGAAACTGAGTTTTTCAGATTTCGTGTCCCGCAAGGGATGGTCTTTGGTAGTCAAATTAAGATAGACCCTAAATTTTTAGGATAGTATGAAAAATTATTATTAATTTTGTATTAAAATTAAAATTATATTTGAAAAGGTATGAGTGGAGACTGTGAAATGTGGCTATGAAATTTGTCGACGTGGAAATTTTATTTGCCATCGAAATCTTTGTAATCTTCATTTTTGACCGGGACATTTTCTGATGGAGTTTTACATATTGATACCCTCCCTTGTAGGAACGAGTGGTTTAACAGTGAAATTGTGGACTTCAAAGGCACTTTTGAAACTGAAATATAAATTAGCGGCAAACCAAGCATCATGATAAGATCCAATTTCTCAATCAATTCAATAATAACACCGCGTCAGTTTTGTGGTTAAGGTAAAATGAATGAATTAAATTCAAGTGTCCCATCTGTGGTCGCATCATATGTAATGTGTCATTTTAATTAACTACATACGTATCTTGGCGAAACAATTTTGCCGAAGTCGCTTGAACGTATATTCATATTATGAACAAACAAAATCGAATCTGATTCTGTTTCGGCTACTCCACCGGGGTTCCCAGACTTACTTGACGTGTTACATCACAATTAATATTATTCATTTTATGCTATGGAGATATGCAGATACAATATGTATATTTTGCATAATAATAATGTATAAACTTTGTTATACCTTGAGCCTGTCTAGTCTGTCTATTATGATAAGATTATTTATTCAAGTCGTACTCCTACTGTGCGGAATGAAATACAACTTTTAAATAAATGGGACTTAAAGGTGATACAAATGGTACAATGATACACCTTGCAGGATTGGGCGTGAGGATTTTCTTAACTCCATGTCTTTTCCTTATCATCTATTGGAAAAAATGTCGTAACACCCAAAGTTTTTTTGGGGTCAGAGATAATCAAATAAAACGTACAATGAAAATTACTGGCAATTGGTAATGTTTTCAATGAAATTACTACGAAAGGAGTCAGCCGTGACGGTTAATGGTAAATCTGCACAGAATTTACAAAAAAGAAGTCCCATTCAACTCTCGCACAGGTGGACCCATTTTACGTTGATATTGTAAGTATCTCGTATTTGTTAAATTAGGCGTACATTTGAACGGGATTTAAATTCCTTAGCAAGTTTCGTTGGCCAACTGCTTAAATCAAGCAATTAGTGCAATTCAAAATCAATTGATCGAATGAAAATAATTCGCTGTATATTGCAACTTGAGGCATTTCATTAAAAAAAAAGTCGACAAGGCTAAAGTGGACTAAATTTGTATTAAATAGGCAATAATAGGCAAAAATTGTCAATGTGTTCTATCAATGGTAGCTATGTGCTACCTGTCACCGTTTCACTAAAGATGAGATTTCGATCCCTCGGGCAGACAATACATACGTAGTAATTGCTTTAAATTTCTTCTTCTCTGTAGGAATTGTGATTAATTTCTCAGTGAAACCAATTTGGCGTTGGACAGATGTAATTATCTATATAATTAAATAGGAGACAAATTATTTGTATTTGATTACAATTATAATTGACTCACTACACAATTTGTTTTTACTTGGCACGTGTTTATTTAGTACGATTATGGTACGAATCGTGCATGCATTGTAAATCTTTAGCTTTTGTACAATATGAATTCTTAAACCCTAAACCCTAATATAATTGGCGTGACTCAACATTCATTTCAGTTTAGGTGATATTATTCCAATGATTAAAAAACACTAACAACAAGTTTGCTTTATAGTTTTGCTATATCTAACGGGAAAGAAAGCTTGTATTTGTTATTTCAGAAAGAAACATCTGATAATAGTCTAGACTCTGATGAGCTGTATGTATACCACGTTTGTAATGAAAGCAGATTAATACCTTCGCCAAACAAAGATTCGAGAATGAAGAGTCATTTATTTTTTCATTCCGAAGGTTGATTGACATCTTTTCAGATTCTTTTTATTCTAAACGGTTACCCCAGGCTGACACCGAATACTCAAGCATGTGAAGTGAAAGTCATCAGTCGTTTCAGCTTCTTTCAGTCCATTTCAGATCCTAATCAATTCTTAGACACGGATTACAGGCAAACTCATTCTGAAAGAGCTTTATGTTGACAATTTAGTATTTTTAAGAAGAATTAATTCAGTAGTGTTTTAGTGTCTATTTGGTTTTATTTTTTGAGTTTCTGTGTGGCTGTTAGTGAAAGATTATTTTTCACTTTAAGAGTATTTCCCTTTCATTTTCCAATAAAAGTTATAGTTTTACCAATGAAGTCATTGTAACATGTTTTTTTTGCAAAACTATGAACATCGGCCACCAATGTACCAATTCTGCGATATTCTGAAATTACTACTTTCTTCCCGACGACAAGAACAAGTAAATTGTTGGTATTTTATATGTATGTCATTTCATGGAATGAATGATAAACCGGTCTTATCGTTTTTTTCATCTCATCATTTGTTTGTCCTACAGTGCGTGGAATGCAAGGGCAGGAAAGTTTTTATACCTCCGTTGATGAATTATTTATAACGTAAATGTTCTCCACCTGTTCTCTTCTTCACTTTTTATTTACTCTTCTAGTAAGCAAAAGAAACGGATGAGCGAAACTGAACGTCTCTTTTGGTTCCATTCTACATGTATCTCTACTCTATGCAAGAGTTTCTATTCAACCAGTAGAGTAGACTACTTGCATTTATTTATTTTTAAATAGTAGGTCAAAAATTGACATTCCTTTGGGACTTCTTTATTTACATCCCTGTGTCTTGTTTAGGAAGGAACTTATAGTGCGTCTTCAACTCCAATTCTTGAGTGCTTTGTTTTTTACTTTTGTTGGTTACAGACATTTTCAAAATATAAAGGGATATTGGTAAAGTTCAAGATTGATGAGGTGTAGAATGTTCTAACAATTCGGTTTTCGGACCGACATTTTTGATAAAATACCGACTATTCGGCTGAATATCACTAAATTTGACCGAACCGAATATTCTGTATTAAGTACATCCCTACAAATCAATATCTTACTGAAAAGTTAAAGCTCGCTCAGATATGATTGAGATGTTTATGAAATTGAAATTGTCGACAAGGCGGAGCGAATAATCTTAGGAATAGACAGAAAGATGATTATTTCTCAATCAAGAATCCCTGCTTCTGAATCGAATTAAAAACCAACGCATGACTGGTTAAGTTTAAGCTGGGATTGAATTATAAGAATGAATCTGTTTTTGGCATGATGATTGCAAAACGGTGGTTAAATAATTAAATGACCCGCTGTGTGAAAGTGGTTTTCTTCTTCTTCAGACTAGTAAGAAAAAGTTTTTCTGGGTCATGTCACCGCCACATTGAATTGTACAAAAGAAAAGAGGTGCAGGAGGGCTCAACGGATTGAATGTCAATTCAGGAAAGAGTGACAGACAATAATCCCATTAAACATTTCGAACATATCATAATTTACAATCCAACAAATGAATCCTGTGGCTACATTTACATTCCAAATTGATTGTAGAGTTAAGCACATACACATAATACTACATGCCAAATGGCATAACATGACGGCATGTCAGTTCTATATATGTATTACATCGTATTGTTATTCTTACGGTATCCTGCATTTCAATGCATTCAATTTTATTGTCTAATAGGTTGTGCTAAATAAATCAATTGCTTAAATGGATTTGAGCATTTTACGATATTATCGGTCTATGAGCTTAAAGGTGTTGAAGGTGCGGTTGGTTCATCTAAAATTAGTCTCTCAATTCGACAAGACGATGCTTAATCATTCAATTGTCATAATATTGGCATTAATTCTCACCCGACCAAACTAACTAAGTACTTGAATACGCACATGTTCACTACTAAAGTGGTATCAGAATTGTGTAAATATGTCAGAAAACGGTCGCGAAGAGGAAATAAGAACAAAATATGTAATCGTGATCGTACTATGGGCTCTATGAATAATTAATAATTTGTATTTAGAGTTAGTCGCATATCAACTAATAAGTTAAAATATTAAACGAAGTATAGGGGTGGGCAGTTGTTTGTGAACACTTTCCGTACGCCTTTATCTCTTACACATTCCAGATTCTTCCCCTGTTTGTTTCATTAAAATGGATGAGGGATGTTAGTTTAATGAGAGGAAGAATGACACGAGTGATGTACATTACATTAAGTAGGTTGTCCCATATTATTCTTTTAGAGATGAAACGTGAGCTCATCGCCATTACATTTTTGTGTGTTTGGATTGGTGTGCAATGGATGAATTCAATGCCTCGCCGCAATTTTGATTGGCTTTACACGGACGTGGTCTCTTCATTTATTATTATCTTGAGACATCTCCCAAGCTAACAGTTCATTTCAGACAATTACATACGTACGTACACTCCACATCTCTCATCCTTTTGTCATCTCCGACTCACTACACTTTCCCTTTAACTTCCTAAATCCTAATTACAATCTGTCGTCCGAGTAATCAGAGTGACATAGTTTACTCTTTCATCCGCAACTCAACCATCTCATGGTTGCCTAAATTTTTAAATCCACATCCACATCCACACAATGAGTTTAATATGAGGACGAAATAGAGGAAATCAGACATGAGGATGGTGTAATTTCAAAAGACATTACCAGAATCGGGCCCAAACTCACGCTAAAAATTATTTTACGGGTAAGAATAGCTCAAGTACATTTATAAAAACCCAAACAGCATTGGTTGAGTGGTAAGGCCAATTATTAATAACGACAAAGGAAGAACAATGTGAGGGAATGAACGAAGGGCAAAGCGTGAACAAAATAAAATCCTCTGTGTCGTCTGAAACTGTATTTCTCAAATATTCGCAACGCTGTCTCGTCTACTCTACAAGTCTGTGTCCGTCTTCTTTTGAAAGAAATTCTGTAAGAAGCGCTATTTGCAAAGTTGATTGTTAGCAGGCCAAAATTTCATAAAACACCAACCAACAATCAGCCTTGATTGTGAGAATTCTTCCATTTCTGGATTGGACGAGTTGTTTAAGTGCAATGAGAGATTTCACAAAATCTAGGAAACACGCGAGGGATTGCGAGTCACATTTAACTGATCTCCTCCATTGTGTTTTAATCCATGAAGAGTCAGTTGTACAGGGCACATAGTCCATTTGGGTTTAATTCCGGGTTGACAGGTGAATCTTGTAATTTATATAAGGATGTATACGTTGTGGTAATTTGTGTACAATGACTTGGAGTTCTATATAAAGAAGAATTGAGTCCAAATGCGAAAAAGTATTTGGAAGATTCTTAAGGTATGCATCTGGTACTAACAGCTTTCTTAATTTAGACGAAAAGTATATATTTTCGTATCTTAAGAATTGTGGACTTTTTAATCACCCCTGGAAGTAATCATGGTTCTGTTTATTTTTAACGACATGTTCTTGTTTGGTACCAGAAACCCAATCGTGTGCAATGGTAATTACCGAACTAATGAAAAACATCATACTTCATCGTATTCAGAAATATCATTCTAAAAAAGTTAGTCCCTTAAACTAATTGCTCAGAATTATTTCGACCGTGAAATCTGAAATGCCACATGTTCTCCATATAAGTTGTCATGCAAATTAACCACTTTTCACTAAAACTGGTTTAAACAACTTGCAAAACTTGATTGCATAAGTACAGCTAATGGTTTCGCCGATTCCGAAAATGGAAGGAATGCATGATTGATATTTGCATTTATTTTTGGACCTCTTCACTCATTCGTACGAATAGATTTCTGTCTAAATAAATCATTTGCTCAAACAATTGAAAATGCAGACCGACCCATGGGTATGAATCAGTCCATTTTCTGAATATTTATTTATAATGCAAATGGATTCATACTTCGTATTGCCAATTCAGCATTTGCACATGTACGAATTACAATAATGTACCTGTCCTCCTCAGAGGAATCACAAGGAGATGATCCCACTGACTAATTGAGTAACAAGGGCGGCGAAGGAGGATCAAGAAGATGAATGAATGATTTCAAGGTTACAAATGATTACAATTTGAACTTTAAACAATGTCATGTTCATTTTCATTGCCATTGTCTTATTATATCGAGTGCATAATTATTTTTTCAAGCTTAAAGGGCACTACACATAGGATAATTTAGAAGCAGTCGGTGGAATTTAAGTATAAGGTAACCGGTGCAATTTTTTGGTGAATTAATGAACAATCTCATGTTTTCGCAACAGCAGGTTTTAAATAAATTTAATTTTTCAAAATATATTAATAAGGAAATTCGACAATTTTTGAGGCTCAAAAGGCACTCTTTCTGGTTGGCCGGTCATCTTGAGCAGGTGGACAGTTTCAAATCTCATGAACGCTGTGATACTGTGGCCAAAATTGGTAATAAAAGTTGTAAAGCTGGTATTTGTTATTCAACGACCCTCTTGAATTTATGTTAACATTGTTAATCAGCAATTCTGGCAACCGTCACTGGGAATATTCATCCGACAGGCGGCGTTAGTAATCGTAATCCTGTTTTATTCATTTTAGCCGTTGCATGTTGTAAGTGCATTGTAATTTAGCGATTCAGATAGATGTAATGTAGCCTTGAAGTCATTAAGATTGTTTGTTACAGACCAGGTTTTTACTTTTATCTAACAATGAATTAGGTTGGACTTTGGCCTTTATCCTTGCTTAGCCCAAGGAACTTGAAGTTACCCGTTGGATTTGGTCGATCTGTTCATTTTTGCATCTTATGCCAAATGCCCATCAACAAAGTGAACTGGAAGTACTTAGATAATTTGAAAAAAAACCGGACGGACGTGAATGCAAATTATTGTTCACCAGGAAAAAAGTTCAAAATGACTCGTGCAGGATCTGCAACCATGCCTGCAAAAAATATTGTGTTATAATAATATTAATATTCCTTGTCACTGCATGACTATCGTATCTTCCGATTTGGCGTAAGGAACGTCACCCAAGCAGTAGGAGAGGATTCTAGTGGAATACTATCTCTTTAAACCGACGCGACGGCTCAAAATGAAGGTTCATACCCCTTATGCACCCCACGCTCCTTTCAATTGATCATACTCTGAATTAAAATTCATATTTTTTAACTATAAGAAATGACTCAGGTTGTACTCTTGTCTATATGTATTTATTATTTTGTTATATAACTATAATATTCCGTCGAAAGGGGAGTCACAACAATATGAATTGTTTGCATAAAATTTAATATGGGTGAGTCACACTCATACAGCTTCACACATTTAAGAAATCTACGCACTTGGATATTAAAGAACTTGGTTCGAGTGAAGCGTCATTCTTATTTCTTGTAGAAGTATTACTTTTTACCTTGACAAATCCGAGTCTTATTATTCCAGTGGAGCGCGAAGCAGTTAAAATCAAGCGTTACAAATTTGGTCGGATGTTGATTTAAGGGAATTCAATTGAAACGGACTCAGGTTTATGTCACTCGGAAGTCAATTTTGCTGACTCAATTCTTTCTACTACAAGGAAATGTTGATGAACTCAACTTTTACCGTCCATTTTCAAAATTCATTTTATCAGGTAATTGTTTCGTGCGTAAAATATATAAGACGGATATCCTGTTGTTTAAAAACCGTAATCGATCCTGGTTGGTACAAATATCAAAACTGTTTATAAAAGCAATTGGAAAGTTATTTCTCTTAACCAGCAGATTGTAGTAGATTGGAGCGTCAGCCCCTGTGGGAGTTTGATTCCTCGAGCAGACATGGGTATTACGCGTGTGACTCGAACGTTCGGCTCGATTGCAATTAGCGATTGTATTTAAAGTAATCATTCCCAGAAATAGTCAAATAGTTATGAAATCTCGATCGTTAAAAAAATTAAGTTGTAAAATTTGAGGATTCTCGAATTCCTTGACCCAATAAACAAGAACTGATATTTCGAAAGCTTTATATTTTATTGTTAATTGACAAACGCTCAATTTTATTAGGGAAAATTTTAAAAAGGTGAAGTGTGGGAACTTGTGAAATATTCAAATGAGGAAGTATTAGCTCATCCATTGTCTTATTCACCCAAAGGTCCAAGTAGTTGAGAAGGTGTGTGTGGTTTATGATAATGTGTGACACATCCTTTAACGGCTAACCCTTCAGATACTATTTCTGCTTCTACTACTAGAATAATTCACAATGCTAAATTCATGTGAGATAAGCAGAATTCTTGTACGCAGCCAACTCTTAGCCCCCGGTAAGGGATGACCTCTAAAATAAATGGCATTTATTGCAAACATCATACTAAACATAATATTCAACAACATCACAGTGACATAAAAATGTATGATGCTTTGATGCACCACTTACATTTCAAAATCATTGCGTGTCAGGAACTTATTAAACAATAAAATGAGACCTTTGTTGCACAACAATAATTTAAATTCACCCCAGTCATCGTCATATTAAAATATTATGGTAGGATATAAAAAATTTCCAGCTCAGGACATCTTAAAAAAAATAAACGAGTGGAAAACTTTAAGCACGTCTTTATTACATTATTTTCCAAAATTCATTTACGATTCTTTATAATTAGCTATTATTTTAAGCCCAGTGCCACTTTGTGCATTTGGAATGATATCTTGTTTCTTGACCTTCCAGTTTTAATCAAGGCACAATGCAAGGACTTTTGAATTAATGTAGTGCATTTTCATGCATCAGATTAGTTAAACAAGTGCACTGGTCTTACTCTTGGACTTATTTGTCTTTGTGTATGTAATGTAAATGTGGTCACCCCATTATGTATGCACATGTCAAGTGGTTTTTCTTTATGACACTCTAAAACTTGGATATTGTCAAGGGGTGGGGTTTATTGAAGTCAGAGCCATACGTGGACTTGATTTGACCTTTTAGAGTTAATTGTTCTCCCTGGACTACCATGTTGAGCATACGAGTAGGGTGTTAATTCATTGACAACACCACAACTGTGTACGTAGTGTTCTAATTAAAAGCACCGACATTCGAAGCTCATTGTTTTAAATCATTGTGTCGAATAAATCAACAAGGGTGAACTGTCGAGCTAACCGGAAAGATCAATGGATTTTTAAAGAATAAGTACGCAGTACGTGCACGCACAGTTGTACAAATCATTTAGACAATAGTTAAATCCTCCATTTCCTATAACCCAAGTTCAGATAAAAGAAATCTGACATTACGTTTTTCCGATAATTTAGTGTGGAATCCTTAAATTTTGTTGTTCCGGAAAGTTTTGGAACACCCTGCCCGCACTAATTATTGCCTTACCAATTGTGATTATACTGATTAAGATTTTCTAAGATGGAAGTGGATAATACAGAAGAAACAAAAAATATATACTTGGCTGTATTACCTGAGTTTAGTGAGTGTATTAAGTACCGCTTACTTTGAATGATCATGAGCATCGCCTCGTAAATTGCCTTCTCATTCTCAGGTTAGTTTCACTTTCAAACAAGCCCTTGTTGTAATACTATACTTATACGGATACATCTTTCAAGACACGGGCTCAAAGCATTTTCCAAAGCTAGAGTGTAAGTGTAAGATGATCTTTAATTACCAATACCGTTAGTTTCATGTAACCTCAAGTCGTATATTCCAAATGTAATCATAAGAAGGTTAAAGTTTCTCCCCACGTACGAGTACATGAGTATTATTAGGTAGGTGTTTTTGTTCAAAATTGAAATACGTAAATGCAGTCTTTAAAAATCTGGGGAAACCGTGACACAAAATACAGTTGGAGTTAGAAATGTTAATATAAGAATGGAAACGCGGAGAGATGACTTTTTTTTGGAAAAATAGTGTTTAAAGTTTTCATAGAGATCAAAACACTAAATATTTATTACGGTTCCAAGGTGAGGAAATACATAGAATAGTATTTAGTCATGATATTGACTGGCCATGCAGCACTACTCAGAAATCTGGTTCCACACGTGGAAGGTTAATTAAATTCGACAGTTCTCAGTATTGCGGCTGGTAAGTTTAAGAGTTGTCGGATAGTCTTTATAGAGAGAGTCCATTATAAACCGGGATATTTATTACAATGAATTTTTTATTAAGTTATTTTGATAAACATGAGATAGTGACTTGGGATAATTTGACATCTCGTAGTTGCAAATTTTGAATTGTCCTCAGGAATACGTCAGATAAAGTGAAAACTGTCACTTAAAACAGAAAACACGCAAGGTCCTCCAATTGTCGTGCAGTGCACATGACATTATGTAGCCACTTAAATTAATATTAGTTATCACAGCGCAGAAATTATTTCAAGCAATTTTCTGTAACAATTCTATTCTCTTGCCCACTGTTGGGCATATGTATAAATTTAAAATGGAACAATTTATGTAATTAAATACTCTTGAAGGCAAAAGTTTACATGATCAGTCACTGCTCTTAAAGAAAATATTATAAATATTACAAATTTGGTGAATTTCATTGAAATTTCAAACAGATGGACATACCGTAAGAGACATTTACGGTTAATGAGTTGCTTTTTTACATTTTGTTTTATCCCTGTAATTGTTGTTTAATGGAATAAACATAGGAAGGTATTAAGACTGACACATGGATGGATTATTGTGCAATTTCTTGTTGTCTGACAACCCAATGAATTTTCTGCTTTGTTTCCTTTCCAGTTCACCGTTAGCAAAATATTATCTCTTGATTGTGCTGGTACCGCAATGGTTTTAGTGCATTCTTGTGTTTAGTTTTTTCTAGCTTGGAGTCCATTGAAAAAACTTGACAGTGTTAAATGCTTGTCCTTCAGGGGGGAAGCAATAACAATAATAATAATACTAATTGTTTAATTTCGCAATGAGAGCGTCTACGAGATAAATTACATTACATAGAAGAACCAATGAAACCGTACGAGGCAAATTTCTCACATTCATCTCGCCTGCGGATAACGCGAAATGAATCTGAATATTGTTCCTTGTATACTTACTACTTACCCTGAATAATTTTTAAATAATTTAATTTTTGTGAAATATTTGAAATATTCTTGAAGTAAATCTCATCCAAATTATAACTCTTAATGTACCGAACCTGTACCGAAAAACGCAAAAATTTCAATAAAACAACGAGTTCCAAACTAAATTTACATTCAAAATTCTCTCCACCGAAAATTATATATTTTACAATTTTTTTGTAGCACATTTATTTTGCTCCATTTCTAATACCTTACTCAAAAATATAACGAAGTGCGTAAACAGAAATTCATTTTTGCGGGATATATTTGAGCTTCTTTATTTTTACCGACTGAACTATTCAAATATGTTACGCGTATTCGTCAAACTTTTACTTCCAATTCAGTCATGAAAATTGCAGTTAATCTACAAGTACAATTATTTGAACAAATGGGTACTTGGATTATTTGTACTTTCTGTTCGAAAAATAAATACAGACAGTAACTTGCTGTTTGTGGACTAGGTGTCTACAAATTAGATTGAGAATAACTTAAGTGCGTATTGTATCCAATCTGCATGCATCTGCTTCTGCAAATGTGCATAGTCAATCTGTAATTCCTTCATGCATTCATGCATACACAATTCTGTCAAAATACGACTGAAGACTTCCTCAAAACATTTTATCCTACTGTTTGAAAAAAAAGAACTCAAAACACACACTTCCGAATGCTTTATTTTGATTGAGTAGAATCAACAACGTTTTTCTACGAATCTAAACATTTTCTAAGGAACCTCTTTCGGTTGTGAAACTCACTGGACTTGTTATCAATGCTGAGTTGTACGATGACTGTATTCAGATATCACACATTAATTGTCAAATGATGGCTTATTACCTATCTCTATGAATGAGAAAGCTCCAACCCTGCTGTGCAGGTTCAAGTTTCACCTCTTATTATAAGTTTGTAGTAAAGTTCGGTTGCAAAAAGGTTCCCTTGTAAGTTCCTCAATTCGCGTTAGTTTTAGAATTCTGTCTTCTTCATTTCTCTAAATTGATTTATAGTAATTTCGCAACACTTAAGATCTATCTTCTTGACTCTTGTGCACGTATTTTGGCATTTATTTGCTTCTTACTACAAAATGAGTTGAGTTTAATTACCGTGCGATACACACTCCTTGCGTAAGGGAAGATCCATAATGTTATAAGTGAGTGAGTATTACCTGAGTAGTCGCACAATTAAGCCCTCAAGGATGAAGTGAGAAAAAATCGAGCTTTTATTTGCATTGTTGCGTATTTGGCAGTACATTTACATTGTATCATCTCCCTCTAAGCTCATCTTGGTCACGGGTCAAAAGGCTAACGGGGAAAATGAAAGTGAGTCTCTCTTAATTTAATTTGTGGGTTGAGTACGTTTTAAAATAATTTTTGTACATGCAATCCAATCCATACATACGTTGCATGAAGAGATACCATTACAGAATTTCCCAGGAGAACAGATTAGATTAGAAAATTTGGTCTTAAACCCAGAAACCAATTAAAATTTATTTTGTGTGGTCTTCGATATGTACGTTCATCCATAGCCAATGCATGCATGTGCAATACTATATTTTTGGGCAAATTGCCACAAATATTTGGACAATTTTCTTAAAAGAAACTATATGAAAAATCAAATTTTTATTAGGTTAATTGCTGAATATATCATGAACGGTCGTACATGATATAGTAAAATCGGTCATAATTTTTTATAAGCAAGATATCATAAACAATTTAGGTCTGACATTATGACGAAAGTAAATTAACAAGTCTATTTTTTACCCGTAATAATTTCACAAAAGTTTCTTAGAAATCCAGACTACATTTGCTTGTGAAGTTGAAATTATCAAACCACACACTTCACCTGTTGACCGAAACCGTGGGCCAAGCCACAGCAATATTATTATTATTATTTTGCGAAATCCCATGCAAACATTGAATCTCTGTCATTTAGTAATGCAATATTTGAAATCCTAGTCTAGTCGGCATGTACAAAATTTACCGACAATGACAGTGGTTACGGTTAACCATTATTGGATGACTCCACTGACTTACTCTCCATCTCTGTAGGGGATAAACTTTCTTCATGAGATAAAAATCAGTGTAACCATTATATGACGTGCTATGCTTTTTAAAACCAACTGTCCAAAGGAACCTACCTCGGAGGTACACATGGAGATAATGAATATTAAGAAATTGTTTGGCTTGTTGCTGTCGGACCTCACCATCTCATCCTTTGACATTTTAGAAAGGCATTACCGTGAGTGTGTGTGTCTTCAAGAGATTTAATTTTCTCTAATTAAATAATGAGTAGGCCGACAGTCTTAACAATGAGAAAAGTTTGGCACGTGGCTGTAGGTCTTCTTGTAAGATCGTAACGTATTATATATATATATATATATATTTATATTTGGCACATCTTCATGCATCCAGGATCATAGACGCCAACATAATTAATGTCTCCTATTATATATGCTTCGATGATAATCTTGTGTAAATGATGAAAATTGTCTAAAAATGTTATGTGAATTCACCTTGAGACTTTTCTCACTTAGAATTCCTCATTCTTTAACATAAAGGATTAAACATTCTCAGAGGTGGGCTTAATAAGGCGTCAAATGTGATAATTACCCCACTTTAAAAGAGATAGAAAGTCATTTGGCTCTGGCTATGGCATTACGGTCAATATAGAGGACACTATGTTTTACAGGTGTCGTAGTATGGTGTGTGCCCTGTAAATTTTAGGAGGGCTAATATGAGGTTAGCTTTCTAAACTTACGTATTATTTACCTATTAAGTAGACTCATTGGGGAGAAAAAAGGAGAATTTTTGTTTTGAAATACCACAGAAGAAATAATGTTCTTGATAAAATTAATGGTCTTGTTACACTTGGCTTTTCTCTTATGAAATTTTGAACGTCCGAAAGATTATTACCTTCGACTGTGTCACACTTTAATTAAATTCTTACGGGACAGCAAGAATAGACATTGATTCTTAAATTCTGAACACGCTGGCATAAACCTTCAAATTGTCCTGATTCAAGATGATCACACCACACAGACATTTTTTGCAATACGAAAACAATACCAGGAGGCTTGGTGTTCTTTCTCAATTTGAAATGACAATGTTTCCAATTAAAGTTTTTTTATTATGGTGTTGATAAATAATTTGTTCATAAAACTTGACCTTGGAAGTCTTCTTTCGACAGTCATTGTAATTTTAACGGTGACAGTCTTGTTTATTATTACTACGAGAATTTATGTGCGTACAGTACTATAAGCAAATTATAAATAATACAGAGTGGAAAATCCTGCAATTGTAAAATGTTTTACAACAAGGTATTCATTAACTGTTAACTGCAGTTTACAAATTCTGCATTCTGTCCCTGCTGCTGTCACAACACAATCGATAAGGAAAGTTTTTGATTAATCACTTTAAAATCATGCAGAGTTTCATTGACCCTCTAAAACCTTCTTCACACTCCAAGGCATGCGCTAATTCTTTAATAATATACCTTCGTCTAATTCATCATTATTTCATCAGTGATTTACCAAAAAATAACCTTCAGCAATTTATTGGGTCGTGATTGAACACGACGGAAATTAAATTATTAATTATTGGTGTAGTCAATATTCAGAGCACGTTGTGCGTGTAGGAATTAGGAAGAGATGTCCTTGTATTCGAGAAAAATGCAATGTCAAAACAATTCAAAAATTTTAAACCACATTTCGAATCTGTCAGAATTTTGTACAGGGTGGCCCATTTAAAAATTGAAGGACTTCAGAAAAAACTAATGTAAATAATCTGCAGCGAATTTAATGAAATCGATAGTGACATTGATCATCCAAACTCTGATACGGTTGTCATAATTTCGAGATAAAATTAAAGGAACCCACCAATAAAGCATATGTTGAATTCTAACGTAGAATATATAAGCCGCATTCCTTACGCTGTAAGCGTTAAGTTTATGAACCACCCTGTACATTATTAATATAGTCTTATAGAAAGCGATGCTCACTTTCATTCAAAGTAAACGTTTTTACGCAAGTGATAATTAGCAGAATTTAATTCTTAAGGAAAATCGCACATTTGACTATGTGATCATTGATTACATGCACAACAGGTGGGCATTGGCATGAATTGCATGGGCGAATATGCAAATTGAGTGCACGATGCAATTAAACAAGTCAAGAATTGTGGATTTTATAGGCTTATGAAGACGCGCGTGAAGAATTCCGAAATCTTTGCGTTTTTGAAGGTGATTTTTCATATTTGAAAGTCAAGGCTAGGCCTTGACAAAGTCAAGTGAGTTTCTTTTAGCCAAAATAATATTTAACAACCTTGTGTGAATTATATTAATGCATTTTCAAGAACTTTATTATTTGCTTTTCGCAAATGGAATTTCACTGCACGGACACACTCTTCTCACCATTTGTTGACTCTGAGACATTTTTGCACTTCTTCACAAGCATCCACTCACACCCCTAGGGGGTTGAGAACAACTAACCAATTCGTTCTCATTTAATTGTCCTTATTCGGCATTATAAACAAAAAAAATATTAAGCCTGAAGGAAGTATGAAATATATGTGAAAAGAAAATTCACACATTCCTCCCATTACACATATTATTTTGCAATGATGCGTTAAAACAGAGAAAAAGGGCGATGGTTGGAGTTTTTGTTTCGCCTTCTCGCCGCAAGATGTACAAAGGCACCGTCATTCTAAGTGTCAATAAAAAAACCTTTGCCCTAATAGGTGCTCCGAATTCTATACATTCTTTCAAATGATACGGATTGTAAGCCTCCTGGCAAATTTGTTAAAATTTGGCGTTATCCTAATTATCTCCAATTTATTTAGGATCAAATGAGCTTTGTATTGCCTGTTAGTATCCAAATCGCTGCGCAATCTTGAAAATGTATAGGAGCTAACCACCTGTCCAAAAATTGAACGGAGATATAGGGTGGACTTTTAATTTGAGCTAATTTTTCCATATTCGGATTCCTCATAGAATTCTAGTACGACAATCCATCCTCCAAATTCCAAAATTTTGAAATTCTCAGCAGTGAATTTCAATTCGAACGTTCGTAAAGTCCTACACATGAACTGCATTTCCCTTCTTTCACTTCTTTGGAGAGGTGTTCGGATCCTATCCGGAAGCAAATGTGTATCCAAATTTTTGCGCAATACTTTGATCCCTACTACTTCTGCGAAATTATGATACTGGAAATTTACGTTTAACCTTTGAGGTTAACTCATACGTACGAAGATTTATGAACTGACGAATTCTCGAGGTATTTTGTTAAACGATGACAATGTCTACAGGTTTAGTCAGATGAATTCACATGGTTGAATGACGTCAGAGTAATTGATTATCATCTCCACAGACAACCCCAACTAGTTTTTTTAACTTTTTTTCCCCTGAAGCGTCAAGCACTCGTAACGAGTGTGTGGGTGCAGTGCAACGCAATAATGCAATACGTAATTTGTTGAGATATGAATGATTGAAGACTTGGAAATCTTCCCGGCGGCACTAAAATAGCACATCCACGACAAAAAAAAATTTAGTTGGAAATTCCATCCTTCATTCCACTTCATTGGGCTAAAGAATCACTCAACCAGTCATCCATTTTGTAATTAAATCTCTACTCATCCGAGTACAGATTATTATGTATGTGTGTGTGGTTATATGTATGAATTACCGACTCGTAATTGTTGTTGCGTCAAGTGTTTGCATATAATTGGTAAAGTCTAAATTCTTTGAGCCAGAGGCCGCGATATGCGATAATTTGCAAATTGTCGACGATTTCTCAATTAATCCCGGTGTGGATGCAATTTACAATTTGATATCTCCAGGCTGTGCTGTCATTGTGGTTGATATGCAGAAAGATATCCGTATTCATATAATAAGGCATCGGATTGCCTAATTCTCAGCTGATGTAGTTAGTGCACTCATTATGTATGTAATTTCTAATTGCCAATTAACTAGCAGAAATAGTGTAAGGAATTATAATCCAACTTCTTCAGAAATTTGTATAACGTTATGGCTAACTTACTTCATGCCGATTTTGTAAGGAATCGTGAATATTGATTTTCATTGGATTGAGTCAAAAATTCATTCAACTCAGGACATTACAAATTTTTCCCCATTTACTTTAGGAGATAAAGTAAAAGTTGTTTTGTATTTTGCTGCCAGCCGTTGTAAGGACTACGAAAAAGCCTCTAGCTTTCGCGAAATGCATTTTGGTCAAATTTTGTATTTGCAAACAGCACTATAGCACCCGACACAAGATATTCTATGGCCAAAATAACTCTATGTCCCTTAGGTTAAAGGGTAGGATAGTAGCAATGTTGTCACTGAAGCTGTTGCAACTCTTTTTCGTATTTAAAAAAATTATTTTTCACCTGATCTGCATAAATTTTTATTTTTGGAACTTTGAAAGCTCATTTGAAAAATAAACCGGTCTTGACAACCGCAAACCGTGAGCCCACCACCGGTAAGGTCATTTCACCACCACTTTAGTGAAAAGATCAGAAATATTGTTTGAGAAGTAGTCTGATTACAAAACATAAAATCATGTTATATATTTGGATTCTTATCTCATCTTCAGATGACATGTGTGCCGTAAGCCGTAAGATTTCACATGTCATCAATTTACATCTGTGACAGGACACAGACACAATAACGACAAATGACAACTGGTCAGTTCTGTTTCTGTCAAAAGTCAGACGGTGTTATGGTTTGTAGGTCAGTCAGTCAGTCATTGTGGTTCAAAATAATTTGATACGCAATCTTTTGGTTTACTCTGCTCTGGTTATAACAGATAATCTAAAAATCTTGTAGTATTTAAATGCTCTTTGAAGTGTGCAATCGATGTCATCAAACAAATGAGTGTCGAGAGGAAAATGAAAAGTGATTGTTGACTTTGACTGTTGTTGACATTTTATCAAACACATGAATCAGAATCTAAACCTTTCGAACTGAATACATTAAAATAAAATGACAAATAGAAAAAGCCTTTTGTGGCGTACCGGCGAGTCTAATAGCAGTAAACGATGTAAAGCAATAATAATATTATGGTAAAAAATTTCAGTATTCACTGTTGTCAACATTCGGGTCGGTCAATAAATATATTTGCGGTGAGTCGCATATCAAATGATATCACTTGGGTTTTTTAATAGCTATCGGATGTCTTGAGAGGAGGAAAATGTCAGTCAATGTTCAAGAAAATTAAATGGTTCACTCAAGGACGTTGAATTTTTTTTTTTTATCAATTTATTGTTTGCGAACAAGACAGACATAGAAATATTCCTCAGCAGTCAGCTTATGCACATATTTATGGTCCTAAATTTTGTCTAATAATAATACTGGTTTGTTCGTGTTCAAACTTACACACTTAAATTTTTCCAACCTGTCACGACGTATAATCATCCAAAAGACTTGACTCACATTCCTTTATCCTTCTTTTCGTTTCAACTGCTCAATTACTCCTTCATAAAATCTCTTCAATTTTTTTTGCCTTGATTAGTAGGAAGGAAGGAACAACTAACCTCCAATCTACGTGTGCACATGAGCCCATTATTTTTAGTCCAGATTCCTTTATTCTTCTCTGGAAATTGGTCAGGATCTCACATTTCAATTGGACGTAAAAAAACGTACCTCACCGTATAAAATTACAGTACAGGTGGTAGCGCACGAAATTTCTGTCGGCACGTTTCTTAGGTCCCATAGATTTAAAATACTGTTTAATAAAAATCTAGTCATGGTGGCACAGGTAGCCCTTGCCATCTCGTTCTCGTTCCTTCGAGGATTCAACCCATTCAGCATTAGACAGTATTTGGAAAATTGTCTGGAAGAGTTTTTATTCCGCCGAGGGTTTTCTGTACTAGAGGCAATTGCATGGGTCAAATCTTAAAAAAAAAGTCCAACATTTATTGATTTGAAAAAATTTCATAATTAAAATCAGTTCAATTGATTTTGGGCAAAAAAATACCCCCGTCGAACAGAACCTCCGTGCACACGCCAAATATTTAAGAATAATTCCCGAGAAGTTCGGCCATAAGTGGAATGCACCTGCTATGACCCCAAATGCCCGAAACCTTTAACTAATTTGTCCGCGTTCCGCTATGTCTTGGATCCACATGATTAAAGATAACGACACGGATTCCCACAGATTACTTCTCGGAACAAAAAAAAACAGAAGCGTTAGATAAAGTCTGCATTGGAATGTCTCTGGATAAATGTTATTTTGAGGGTTGTATTAACGATAAGGGTGTAAATTCAGCTGAGAAAAAATTCAAAATATAGTGAAACAAGAATTTTGTCCATATTTACAAAACCGCTTCCGATTAGTTACTACCGGTGTCTCGCACTTGTATTGCATCAGAATTGAATCTTGAGACATACAAATTTTGAAAATAGAATTGTACAAACCTTAGAACGATAATTTATGGGAATACGAAATGTGGACATTAATTTCACTTGGGTTAAACAAATTCTTTGCAAATAAATAATAATAATTTTTTTCATTTCTTACTTCCCTATATGTAGTAATTTTAATTTCATTATTTGCCCACATCTCTTGTTTTTTTATTACTTATTGCCAATTTAAATAAAAATCACCTCACCCCGTTTACATAATGTGAAGTCTACTGCTGCACTTTTTCAATTTATTTGATTTGCGTTATATAATTTAAAACAGAATTTTGTATGTGTGTGTGTATTAAGTAGAGTAAATAGGGGTTGAATTGGTATTGAATGGGTTGACTTGTTACATAATTCCATTTGATTTTTGATTTCAGATCGAGCTACCGTGGCGTGAGTGGCCGTGCATTGGTTTTGGACCCTCATTTAAATAATTTTCCTGCCAAGTCATCTAAACTTATAAGGTGGAACACAAGAGATTGAAAGACAGAGTGACTCTGAATTCCATTGGTTATGAGGTAAGAAAAGAAAGAAGAAAGCATTTTTTGAACATGAATTAAGTGAATGAGGCTTACACTTGCATTATTCGTGCAAAACCATTCATTTTACTTTTTACGATTATGTGGAGACTCTTCAGGGGCTTACGATTTACTCACGTTTTCTGAATTACGAATTGAAAGCGAAGCGCCGAGGAGTCTTTCTTCACTGCAAAAATCTTTTCAAATCCCCATTTCAATGCCTCCTTTAATTTACTCTGATTTGGCTCATGAAATGACATGAAAAGCAAAAGGAAATTTCTTTTGAGGCAATGAGTCAACTATTGAACTCCCTACATTACACTTCAACCTTAATTTATGTTTTTTTTTCTTGTAAGTCTTAAATATAAAAAATGGATTGGAATTGTGCAATAACTCGAAGACTCTAATGGATCTAAAAGGAAATATGACCTCGTCAATTTTTCTCTGAATCAAAACACTAATTTTGCACCTGGTAAATTATTGGAGTTATGTGCTCAAACAGGACATTTTGATTTCATTGAAATGAAAGTCGTTATTTCTAGTAAATACACTTAATTCTCTTCGTATTGACAAAGCATGAGGATGGTTAAGATTGGTTTTGTATAAAGAAACTTAGAATAAAGTGGCATTCTACATATTCTAATGCCTACGTAAACACGAGTGTCGGAACCATGTGATGTTCGATAGAGGGAGTAGTGAGGAACCAAAATTTTCTACGTGGTCACCTTTGGCCTAATCTGAATTAGTTATGAACTATACGCCGATTTTTGGACCCCTGCGTAGAAACCACTATAGAAGACAAAGTATTTTGTAACATCCGAAAATGTTTTCGACAGTTTTCTATGTAATATAATTAAGTTGATGATAAATCGGAGTAATAATTTTGCAGAAAGTGTGAACTCTTCTCAATTTAGGGGTTTGCCAACTCAAATTTTATTTCGAATCCAATTTTTAAACGGTTGCATGCATAGAAAAAAAATTTAAACCTCTAGACCAAGTGATTTTGACTGACAAATAAAAATACATGAAATGAACAACTACATTCTGACTACATTTCCTTTCGATGAATAAGTTCTTCATGTCATCTGGTTGCAATTGCAAATGGAAGAAAGATTTTCTTTCAAATGAGAAATTCTTGATATTGACGAGGTCTGATGCGAGGAGAATCTGCGATCCTTTTGGTCATAGTGCCCCGTTTGAATGCATAATGCCAGAGAATGTAAACTCCAAGGAGACACGTGAGAACGAAGCAAACCAATAGAATCATCGTTTGCTCGGTCTGGATGCAGTCCAGACTGATCTTGCCATCTGGCGTAATCCTTGCCTCAGCTGGAAATTAAAAACAATGAAATGAGTTCGAAAATAAATTGACATTTTTGTAAAGACAAGGCAATTTTACACCTGAGAAACGGAAAACCGTACTGGAACAATTTAAATATTGACAACCAGATTTTAGCGCAGAGTCACAAGTCATCCTTGTTGGCTCACTATGCTGTGGGTTCGTACACAGTGAATATAATCCTGACAGTTTTCAAGAGGAATTGCGCACTGGAATGCCTTTCAACAACTAGGGTGACCTTTTAAGTATTTTGGATAGACCTTAAAATTTGACTGCTAAAAGTAGCACCCATTGGAATTGAAAACAAAGATCCTAGACCATAATTAAGTCCTAAAATATCTTAACAAATGAATGAAAAGCATGGAAGCTAGAAACAAACTCGAAAAGCAAACTTACTGCAGAAGGTCGGCATTATGATCACCGCTTCCAGCTTCAGCTTGAAAGAACAGAAGTTTTGAAAACTGTCTTCCGAGTTGACAAAATAATTCGGGTCTAAGATTTGTGGAACTTTGAGGAAAGTGGTCTTGCCCAGGTCACCGTCGGAATGCAACTGGTAGTAATTGTCCCAGCAATCAATCCCTCATTCTTCGCTATTCTCCGGGTTTCTGGACCGAATGACCGGCGGATCAATCTAGTGAAATGACAATTGAGGAGTTGACGTCTTTTAGACGATTTTGACTGGATGGGCATTTCATTTGTTTAATCAAACATCGGATGTCGATAGCCTTGTAATGGTAACTTAATCCTCATTTCCCTCTGACGTTCTATCCGATCCGAGCGGAATAAAATAATCTTGGTACCTAATGCAATATCACAGTATAGTAGCCGATTACGTCAACTATGAACTCGAGTTCGAATTTCTCACTTTATTAGTTCGAAAGAATAAACCATAACGAGGTCGCATTGATGAAAAGTATTGAAAGGTAAGATTGAGTCAAAGGAATCATAAATAACTAGAATAATGTGGCCTCCGATCCGTTTGCTATAAAACTATATTTGCACATAAAGAAGTTTTCACGTTTTACTATTTCTAAATGACCCCATTGTTAGAAACGTGTGAGCTATAACATAACTAGTTGTAAATAACGGCTGTGGTTAGAAATGGGTAAAACTCGAACCGAAGTTAAAAATATATTTTGAATCGTTCAGATTATCGTCTTTTGTGTACCGACAAAGGAGGTCGGATATTGAGTAGTTCTTGTTATTAATAATAAAGAAATATATTGCAATTGAGGACTGTAAAATTTGAACAACCGCTCCGAATTGTCATATTTGACAATTTACAGAACATTGTGACCATATTTAGACATCCAGCGGTTAGTTTTCGTAAAATATTCAGCAGTTAACATGCTATCATGTAATTCGAAGAGTTGGCTGACCGAATATTTTATATGAATTTTTTTTTGATAAATAATAAATGTAATGCAGCGCCAATGTAAGACGTTCGACAAAAGTCGAGGAATTTAATCAGTACAACGTCAAGACAGGAGTTCATATAAATAATGCCAATATCATATTAATTTCAAAACTAATTATATTCAAATTCAAAAATAAATGTGAGATGAACAGGAATGAAAGGTCACCAATTGATTGAGTAAACTTAAACCAATATACAAATTAATAGTATTGAAATATAATATAAATACATCAATAGTTTCATGAATGATGTTTCATAGAGTTAATGTTGAATAGTAAAGACGACAACTTCAAATCCATCTAAAATCAGAAGCCTTCATATTTCCCAAGAATCCATTTTCGCTTCTCTATATCAATGCTATTCATCGGTCCAGCATCCTCAGTCTTTTTCGAATTCATGCTGGGTTCCATTGTTGTTTCCATCTCTGGCTTGCCAGAGAGCATGAAGAACAAACCAAGTGGTGATCATGGCGTAGAGGACGTAGAATACGAAGAGCACCAACAGCAATGCGTTCAAGAAGGATACGTATTCCCCCAATGTATCCTTCGGAATGAAGGCATGGCTAGCATTCCCAACTAGAATTTTAATAACAATTGCATATTTAAACCAATGGCATCACACTCGCAAGGTACCACTACGGCTCGATAAATGAATATCGAATCTGAACTCCATTCTACCTTTACGAATCTACCCAACTCTGAAGGGATATCCGAACCCTTGGCTAAAAAAGTGTTCGTTAGAAGGAGTGGCGGTATGAAAGAAGTAACTCTAATATATTCAGAGGGGTCAAAATCGATGGTCAATCATGAATTCCATGTCGTGGGGATCAAACTGAAATATTTTCGGAATTGGAAGCTTGAAATGAACAAGACAGGCATGAACAAGACAGGCATGAACAAGACAGGCATGAACAAGACAGGCATGAAAATGTCAGTAGCCTGTTATCCTATCGTTAAAACTTGGAAGCGTAATTGTTTTGAAACTGTTCTTGAAGGGAAAGACTCCATTGTCAGGAGATACGGTTGCGACATATGTGGTCCTTAATTAAAAACTTTCGTCACCTTTTACGATAATGAGTTAAAGTGACTCACCGAAAGTGATGGAATTCATCTTGGGTTCGAAGGGAATAAACGGTGGATGAATAGTCGGGGCCGTGGTTGCGGCTGGTTTCGATATGCAAATTTAGAAGTATAAATTGGGTCAGAGTTTGACACCTGAGACTTCCTTCCTAGTTTTCCTAAGTTCCGTTGCGTTCTGTACTTCTCGACTCCACGTCCAACTCCGAATTAAAGTTTAAACTGAAAGGATTCTTGTATTTATGGGGAATTGAGCCGAGAATCACCTTAGTTACGATTAACGTCATGTCCAGTCGAGCGGTTTTTCGATAGAGTTCTAGAACTCAGAGTTTGTCCAGGAAGATATTAAATTTCAATTTAAGAAAGTAATTAAGAAATGAAGTGAGAGAGCAAATAAGATTCAGCCGAGGTTTTCTCAATCCAATCAAACTGATCAAATTCATTCTTAATCAACTTTCTTCCATCCCATGCAAAACATCCATGCTGTTTGTTTACTTTGGATTGACGTCTACATTAACCTGATTGACTTTTGGACGTTTCAAATGGCACCTGTGAAAGTTGGTTTTTTCAGTGTCCGATTTCCGGGAAATAAGTACTAAGCCATAGTTTAATTTGATTAGTGGTCACCTCCAGTCCAGCAATGTGTATTTAGGAACGTATTTTTTTAAATAACGTAACAGGAAAATCATTTTTTTCCAACAATCTCAAGAAAATGTACGAAATGTTTGAAATTCTAGATTCAGATATGATTTTCACCGGAGACTATTAAATCTTGACTTCTTTCCAATGCAGTAATTTCGAGAAACCACAAATATGTCAATCGAATTTGTTTCACCTTTGGGTTATGATGTAAAGCCATTGTTTTCCTGCGTTAGCAACCTCAAATTTATGTATTACATCTCACACCCCACCCAAAAGTGGCGGTGACAATTTTCAGCCCTTGTCTGTCTTCACATTAATTAATTAGGCAGGTGTCAATCAATGCGGATACTCTTACTTCGGCCCAAATGTTTTATTTTCTAAAGACCACGATATCGAATGATGTGATTGATTGTTTAGTGACACGCTTTAATTAACTCGTGGTCTACACCAATATTTTTTCGGCAAACACTTTCAAAATTTACAAAGTATACAATTTTGGGGAAATCCTTATGAGTAGTTGGTTGATTTTTTTTAGAGATTAAGCATATGGCGTGCGTAAGAACTAAAGCATTTTTGTGTTTAAAAAAAAAGTTAACTCGAACTTCGGTGGCGGTCTTTCACACAATCAACCTCCACACTTTCAATCATGGCAAAACTTCTCATTTACAATTTACGGAAAGGCGTGGACTTGACGTGAGTGCTTAATGCAACAATAACATGAAGTAAACAATGGTATGGACCTTTAAAAAACTTGTCTTTGCTCTGAGGAAATAAAGATTTGAAGAAAAAATGCACCATTTAACGAAGTAGTCTCAATTCTTCTCAGGGAATTCCTTCTTTTCTTTTAATTCTATCGAGTTCGATGCACTTTCTGAAGTCTTTAGCAGTCATATGATCTCCTCATGGCAATATTTTTCTCAAATTGCGAGGGGAAACAAAGTATTTTTGAAAAAAGTTTATAAATTATTATACTTCCTAGTTCGTGCCTTATCACTCAAGTTCGACCCGAAGTATGAAGATGATCAATAGTGTTAAGTTCACTTGTGTGTCTCGTTGGATAAAGGCGTACGGTAATTAGAAACACAGACAAATACATTAAACTACTCTCCTAAATAATCGTGTTTTCTTGTCTGTATGTGGTGATGAGTTTAAATTGAAGAATTAAGATTTGAGATCACTAGCCTCTTGTTAATTTAATTCCCATGGATGCCCACACACTCTGGTTTGGCTCGGAGGTTTAACTTTTCCTTTTTCAGAGCCTGAATGGGAAATCCATGACTCTGATCCCATTGACATTAATTCATGACATGGCGTGGTGAACAACGTGAATGCATCAGGACAGATACAAACACTAATGAAGAATCAAGTGCGAAAACTAACGAGTCAGGTGCAAAAAGTCAAATCATTCCAATTCCATTCCATGTGCAGATCTTTAACTTCAGGTCAATTCTTCTTCCTAGCATTCAAAGCATTTACATGCTCGTTTAACATATGTTCGAATTCTTTAAGCTATTTATGGAGTTGGGAGTTTTGGTCAGGGGCAAGGACAATGGAGCTCAAAAGGATTTGTCCAATCCACTCATTCATTAATGCGCTTAAGATAACTGTTATTTTTTAAGGAAGGTTAGTGCTTAATTTTAAATTAGTTTATATGTCAACTCGCTAGAGCAGAAATTCCTTGTCCCACTCTACGTTAAGGGTTCGATCCCTCACACAGACAAGGTTTTTTTTTCCCCGCCGCATATTCGCTTATTCTCATTAATGGGTTGCCTATACAAAACGGAAGGGTCACACTTTTATTATTATGTTGTATTACTAAGAATACGGTTGTGCGATGGATGCCAATTAATAACAATTTTCTTTAATTAATTTAATTACAACACCCAAAGTGTTGCTGCCGTTTGTTTGTAAGGTTGTCTGGATGCAGACGAAAAACAATTGAGTCACTGTAAAATTCTTCATTGTCTCCAGGCTATGGTGACAAAGATTGAAATGTGATCAAAACAAAAGCAAGACGCGTAAAAATTCGATTCTTAGAATTCATTACTGTGGATTGAACTACTACGACGTATTAAGACAAACGTCGCCGATCGTAAATTTAAAAAAACATTTCTACGACTGTTTATGTCATAATGTGAGGCTTCCGTAAGTTATGTTCGACTGACTCAGACAAAAAATATGGATTTTTATAATTCGTCCTGTGAAAAACAATTTTTGAACGTATTTGACAAATAAATTGCTTTGGCAAGGATTATTTTTGATTTTAACACATGGCTGAAATGTAAAACTTTGTTTAAAATAATGTCAAATGCCCCTATAGTGAGATGTAAATATTATATTGTTTTGAATAAAATATATTCCGCTGAAAATTTTAAGACTCCATGGTGGACACGAACCCTGATTAGAAGTACAAAATAAGAATAGAATAAGGAAGACAAATGAAAGACTGTCTTGAGATACTTGAGAATTGCATGGAAGTTAAATGAACATGCAGAATTTTTCACACGAATAAAAAGTGAAGTCACCATGAACTATTTGAGGCGTTAAAAGTCAAGCATACTTTGTGGTTATCTCCGTGTAAATCTCACGGAGAAATGTGACAAGAATAAGTGAGAAAAAAATGTTTAGTCTATGTACATGTTTGGGTTACGTCAACCATACCATGACAGCATCACATTTTACTATTTTAACTTTGAGAACATGAATATAATTCATATTATTTAAGACGAGTGTAATTATTTATACATATACTCGACATTTAAAAATTACTTGCGTGCACTTGAGCTTCGTATCTTAATCAGTCTAAAAAGTTTTACTAATTACAAGCTCAAGTCAATTACAGAAGTCATATCTGAGGTGTGGGATGCGCCTATTAGTTATGGTGTAATCTGGGAATTCCACTAAAAAATTGTTTTGTTCCACAGTCGTTGATCCCAACAAAAAAAAGGTTACTTACGTTCTCCAACCTGTAGAATACAATATCCAAAGTTTACAAATTTGTGGTTTAAAATGAAGCAAATTACAAAATTTTGTCATTGTGACATTCTATTGTAAGTCAAAGGTATGAAATTTTATGCAAGTTGTAGAATCTGTATAAAAACTTCGTGACTTTTGACGTAGACATGAAATATGGCTATGAGTTATGATGACAAAATAACAAGGAATCTGTGCGTAGTGCCCACGCCTCTCTTTCTCATTCATTTCATTGTTTTTTACGTAAAATAAAAGTAAAACTTGATAATAATTATTTGTTTTTATCAAAGTTAAGGCTATCAGTTCAAATTAGCAGTCAGGTCCTTTTTTTGGGCAATCAACATAATTAAAAACACTCTCCCAAAAAGTTGTTGCAATAAATGAATGGGATCAATTTAAATTTTGACCGAATTCTGAACCGTTTTCATAAATTGTAGACCCAGTTGTAAGAAATTTACATACACGCGTATTATTATGCAAATTAAATACCCATAGATGTCCACTTTTACTGACTAATTTCAATTTGATGAATTAAAAAGCACATTTATGAATGATTGCCATAAGTGCGGACGGAATTCCTTTCACTACATGAAGAATTAGTTTGGAAGGAGTGGACGATAAAGTGTCTGAATAATATGATTATTTTATAGTCGACATAATCAACGCATAATATTTACTGTTATCTCTAATTATTAGGATAACATTGACCAATAAAAACCTCCCCACCGTAGATGGTGGACATGAGAGACAGATTATTATAAAAGAGGGGTCATTCAGGGCAATCCATGAACGCCCCCAACAAATTTTGATTCAAAGAACAGATTACGCTTCTAATAGAAAATTCACAACATGTAATTAGGACATTGTAGTTGTAGGTGTTCCAATAAAACACACTTGTCGCCCAGCACCTTTATAAGGTAACTCACAATAATTGTTTCTTACACTGCTTTGCTAAGGGCACGGGCAATCCCTATCCCAAAATTTAATCAGGAAGTCGTCTCATGCGTACTAAATTCGACAGATCAGATAAGATGACACAATTATTTATTGCGTAAGGAATGGACGGCTTGGGGCAGTACAGAAATACTTCTACTGCAAGCCTCTCATAATTTTTCAAGTCAAATTTGAATTAATAATCTGCTGGCCAAAATTGAGACCTCGTGGTGTTTTGAGACCCAATTCAAAGAAATTTGATGTCCATTAAATTCAGATATATCTTTGGGACTAGAGATTCTGTTAAGATCAGAAATAAAGATTTTGACTCATATTTTATGAAGAAGACGGTTCGGGAAACGATAACCGTTCTTTAACGAACGGCTAGAAACATAGTACTGGCATTTATAAGACAACGTGCATGCGGTTATTCATCAGAATAGTTTTGCGGCGCTCTGTGTTGTGAAGACGCTACTTATATCATTCTGCACTTAAAGTTGTTTGTTTATATAGATATTCTCAGGAAGGTCTTGAATGTAAGAAAATCAATGAGAATATCGCCGTGTATTTGAATGATATTCCGAACAGGGGCGCTAAGTTAAATATTAGTTTTATAAAGTAAAATTAAATGAGAAATATTATGTGGCCTGGTGAACTTTACATAGTATGTTACGTACTGCGGTAGGTCATTCGCCCAGTTTTAAAAATAAAGAGTTAGTCATGCGATGAGACAGGGCAAGGTATGACCTATAAGCTCAGTCAGCATTGTTTCCTGATTCTTTGACGACGCTGTGGTCATTAGTGCCTTATAGAGTCAAGTCAAAAGTGTAATAAATCTAGGATGCGTGCGTCCACACCATGCTTTAGCTCTCTTGCGGTCCACGACCACGGGACTGTATATACGTTTCTTTGGTTTTTAACCCTGTCTTGGTGTCGAAAATGAATAGGTTTCACTCAAGAATCACGGAAATCATAATAATTTAATTCTAGTTCATTTATTTTAATATAATAATAATAATAATGTTGGTTTTATTGTCCGATTCAGCCGTAGCCCTTACAGACATTCATATTTCACTTTGTAA